>OZ012669.1:58526058-58801407 GCA_963942505.1 Lordithon lunulatus
TATAAAATATAAAATATAAAATATAAAATATAAAATATAAAATATAAAATATAAAATATAAAATATAAAATATAAAATATAAAATATAAAATATAAAATAATATATACTAAATAATGAAAAAATAGAGAATTAGATGATGATGTGGTGTCGTTAGATGGCGTTAAATTTTCTCTATAGAAAGAAATCACTGTAATTCCTTACTTTGACTTTTTAAAGCGTGAACTGGCGGTATTATTTTAGTACTAAATGTTATATAAACTTATGATTTTTAATTTTCTTCGTATATCCTTTATTTCACCAAGAAAAATATGGTCACTGTAGATATGGGACATATTAGGTGTTCTTGAATGTAATTTTGAGATATATTGAATAGAATTCTAATGTTTTTATGTATGTTACAGTGTTATGTCTATTGAACTAGTTTCGGGCCGTTACTGACCCTACTTAACATAACATAACATAACAAAGTCAATAAGCCGTGTAATTGCGTATGGGCGCAGTCGTCGCTAAATGATAAATATGAATGCGCTCAGGCATGCGTGTGCCGCAGGAAATGCACTGCGCGCGTCTCACAATTGACGGCATACCACGAAAAACCGTTATCTTGTGCATTTCTTTGCAATCCGTAATGGCAATAAATCACTGCATTGTGCCTTAATGTGGACAAGGAAGCAGAAAGTTACATATTAGTAAATGTAACCATTTTCTATAAAAAAAAACATATCGTTCTAAACTGTTAAAATATAATTTCTTGCATAATAGTTCGACGATTTTAGGCATAAAATGTAAGGACATTTGAATATTTTTTTCTAAATTTTTTACAACAAAAATACCTTCCGTATAGTGTAGTTTTTCTCGCGGATACTTGAACATCAGGCACTTTGATTAGAAGTAATTAATATAAATAAATCTCTTATTAAAGACGTGCGAAATCATGAATGCATATGTGTTTAAGCCTGCTCACCAACGTCAAGGTACTAATTCATCGAGCAGGGGGGATGCGTTAGAAAGGTTCGAGTGTATTTAAGAAAACCTGCACAAAAAACTGGAGAGTGTGGAATGAAAGGATTTTGTTTTATTGCTCGTTAAAGCTTTACGTAAATCATTTAACTATAAACACGAGTTATTAATTGAATTAAAAAAAAATAGATAGTGTAAAAAGTATTCTATAGTCGTTAAAGCTTTTCAAAAAAGCATTTAACTAAAATCATGAGTTATCGATTGGATCTGCAAATACAAATAGGAGTGTACACAAATAATATTCTATAGCTGTTAATTCTTAAAATGAAGCATGAACCTACAATCGTAAGTAATTTATTGCCTAAATAAAATAGAAGTGTGCACATATAATCTAGTTATAGCTTCAACTGAAGCATTAACTACAAATATCGGAAGTTATGGGTTTGGTTGAATAAGAATATATATATATATATATATATATATATATATATATATATATATATATATATATATATATATATATATATCCAATCCAATTGGACTCTCAACGCAGTTCATGCGTCAATTTGTGTAAATAATTGGACATCTCACGCGCTATCCACTACCACCCTCCGTGGCGCAGTTGGTAGCGCAACGGTCGCGATAGCCGGAGACGTAGGTTCAAGTCCCACCGGAGAGTGAAATTAATATATATATATATATATATATATATATATATATATAAAAGAACCTTTTACACCGACATCAAACATACTCAAGTCATCCCCAACATAATCAACCACACTGACCTTGAACGCCGTAGGTTGGGCTACACGTCCTGCAACTTATACGCACAGGACTTAACTTAATCGTAGGATATCTGAAGACCTATTTAGTATTTTCGACATTTGCAACTTTTTCTACTTTTTTTAAAATATTTCGACATTTTTGAAATTTACAGCACTTTTTGACGATATTTTACAACATCTAACAAAACAAAAGAATGTATTTTTGATATGATTTTGATATGATTTATTTTATTAGACAATATCAACTGCAGTGGGTATTTATTCATGCAACACACCTTTTAATAATTCCCATCTCTTGCATTACAACAGAGAAGAGTTAATGGCAATTAGGCGCGAGCAGAAGCCGCAAACAATGGAATTAGCGTTGCATGCGTGATCTGTCAAGGATGGGAGAGGATCTCGGTTACGGGCGAGCCCCACATTTCACGATTTCTGATGTACGGGCCCATACCGTTCTTTTTTTATTCGAGCAGCGCACAAACGAATACAACACCAACGCGAGGGAACACAGAAGAGAGCGAGAAGAGCAGAATGTGGGCGTGCAGACACACAATTGTGCAATTGCAGATGAATACTTTCTAAACAATAACACACCAAATATAAACTGAATTACATCATAAACTAGTTCGCGTGTTTAAAATTGTTATTTTAACCTTTCTGACCTACTTAAAGAGTGTTCGGTAGATTTTTATTTAAAAATTTGAAAACCAGCTTTCGTTTAGCATGGTTTAGCATTGCTAGTCGCCCCCGTGTCGTGTAGTATCCCTCAGGTCTTGCGGTCGCCAGTTGTAAGGGCTGAGGTAGAATTGTACGCAATGGAGGCAGCAAATAGAATTAGACAATAAGCCCGCACCAGTCTAGAGTGATAAACGAAAACGACTCAAATATATCCCTCACAAATTTTAATTTTTTCTTATATTACGTTCAATTGTATTTCTGAATAGCCAGGCACAGGAACCTAAGAGCTGTATGTATTCAGCTTTTACTACTGTTTTCGGAGTATCTTGATTACATTTGCTACATTTACTACATTTATCCGAGAGGCGACGGGAAAATTCAAATTTAACTATACAGGGTGATAAAAAATAAAATCCAAGATGGCGGCTGCCACATCGTACAGTGATCAAAAAAAAAATTCCATGATGGCGGGTGCTGTACGTGGGCTGTCAAAAAATCCAAAATATACCGGTCGAAATATAAAATATCAGAAATCGAAAAATAGCAACTTTTACAACATTTACTACATTTACTACATTTATCCGAGAGGCGTTGGGAAAATTCAAATTTAACTATACAGGGTGATAAAAAATAAAATTCAAGATGGCGGCTGCCACATCGTACAGTGATCAAAAACAAAAAATTCCAAAATGGCGGGTGCTGTACGTGGGCTGTCAAAAAATCCAAAATATTCCGTTCGAAATATAAAATATCAGAATCGAAAATTAACAACTTCCGGTCGCGACTTTCGGTCATCACTAAATTTGAGCGAGATAAGTTAAAGTTAGATCACATATCGTCACTCCAATGCCAAAACCACGAATGTGCAAACCCGCCTTTAAGTCCTGGTTTCCTAGCAAACGGTGTCGATAAATAGGGCCGTTTTTGACGTCATTTACACATTACAAGATACGTTTTAAGTACATGTAATTAATTGAATAACTCACCAGATTCCAGTGTAATTCATGATATGTTCTCAATACTTTGAAGTAAACTGCTCTCTGGATTACCAGATTTATTTAAATATACATAAATGAAATGTGTGACGTCAAATTGACGTGAAATACCGCCGCTTTTGTCGACACCGTTTCCTAGGAAACCAAGGCTTTACTGGAAATCTGAATTTTAAATGTTGACAACTTATTTTTTTAGAGAATTTTGTGATTGAACTTTTCAATCAAAAAGGTTTCATTCATAAAGGCACCCTACACGATCAATATTACTGTCAATATTTTAGAATAATGACAGTAGTACTGTACGATAATATGTTTAAAATCTGCATTATTCTAAAATGTTTCTAGTACTACTCATCGTGTAAGGTATAGTAATGATGTAATGAAGAGAATACTAATCTTTATCGGAATAATTGATTACTTGATAAATATAAAAGGAGGATTGAAGCAAATATTGACAGTACTAGTATTGACAGTATTATTGACCGTGTAGGGTGCCTTATAGTATTTTTTTTTCATGCAAAACGTATTTGTAAAGTAAAATTCTATTTTTTACTCTATCGAAAATTGCAGGTGATCATGATTTTGGCACTAATGCAAAAAAAAAAAATGAAAAATTGATATATCGTCACTCTAAAG
This sequence comes from Lordithon lunulatus, assembly GCA_963942505.1. NCBI lineage: Eukaryota > Metazoa > Arthropoda > Insecta > Coleoptera > Staphylinidae > Lordithon > Lordithon lunulatus. Next base: position 58,530,117 of record OZ012669.1, read on the forward strand.
TGACGATATATCAATTTTTGATGGGGTAAATTGTGAAAATTGATCTTTTAGCAAAAAACTAGGCAACAAAATGGCAAACAATTAAAGCAAGATAATAAATAACTAAAAATCTATAGTAGTGACTATATAGCAGCATCTACTACGTTCTTTAAGTACGAATTATGGTCATCAATTCGTACCAACTAAGTTATAAGAGCCAACAAGGAAGTGTTTTTCCTTGTTGGATCTTATAACTTAAATATTGGATTGTTAAGGCGTCTACTTTGTGATAATTCATTTTAAAGGATAAATAAAACAATGTTTTACTTTGTTTTTTATCACACTTCAGTGAAGTGTGATAAAAAAACAAAGGAAAAAATCGTTTTATTTATTCTTATAACTTAGTCTGTACGTTTCCATATTTTCCTAAATGTTCTCACATTTTCCGTATTTTAACACGTTTTCTCACATTTTCTCAAAATTTCCCACATTTTCAAACATTTTCCCACATTTTCTTACATTTTGCCACATTTTCTCAAAATTTCTCACATTTTCAAACATTTTCCCACATTTTCTTACATTTTGCCACATTTTCTCACATGTTCTCAAAATTTCCCACATTTTCAAACATTTTCCCACATTTTCTCAAAATTTCCCACATTTTCTGACATTTTGCCACAGTTTCATTTTCATTAATTTTAACATATAACCATTTTCTGCGCGATGCGTTGCATTTTGAAGCTGCCCCGCCCAATTGTGCGCAGGAAATCGGTTTTATCGAGTTTTCTTCTCTGTTAGTGAACCAATTTTGCTCAAATTTTTACTGGATCGTCCCAGGTAGGATTCCTAGCAAAATTTGGTCGTGATCCGTTGTGACGATTTACTGAAATTTTGTTCACAGAAAGATATACATACATATACACACAGTAGTTAAAGAACGTAGAGGATGCTGCTATATAGTCACTACTATAGATTTTTTTTTCTGTATTACACTAATGTTATTATCTCTGTAGTGTATTGCAAGGAAAATTCCTATAATAATTTGGATTAATATTATTAATTTTGCAATGAACAACTAGAGTTTAAGGTCGTTTTACACAAGACAATTTCTTGACTCAAAAGTTAAGGTTGTTTTAGACAAGACAATTTCTTGACTCAAAAGTTAGTCAAGATGCGGGACAATCTAAATTTTCTAGTATCATACAGCAAATTATTTGAAATATTGAATTGGATAGTATATTGAATGGAGAAATATAACGCGTTCTATTTATCAAGAACAAATTGTATGGAATGAGGATATATGAATTCATTTCCTGAACAACTTTTGAGCTAAGAAATTGTCTTGTAAAACGACCTCAAAGGTCGTTTTACACAAGACAATTTCTTGACTCAAAAGTTAGTCAAGATGCTAGACAATCTAAATTATCTCGTATTATACAGCAAATTATTTGAAATATTGATTTGGGTGGTAAATTGAATGGAAAAATGTAACGCGTTATTATTACGGTATTTGTTAAGGACAAATTGTATGGGAGGAGGATATATGAATTCATTTCTTGAACAACTTTTAAGCTAAGAAATTGTCTTGTCTAAAAGGACCTTTAGATTTCCCTTGGCTCAATCACAAATATATACCCATCAAACAAAATATATACCCATCAAACAAATACAACAATATTATTCACTCACTCTGAATATCTTTCCAATCAATTCCTCCTCCTCCAGATGTGAAAAAAATATGGCAAACCCAACGTAGTAAATTATCCAAATTTGGCAATTGTGCAATTGTCGCTCACTCTGCGTGTCCCGTTACGCGCGCACGTTACATCACCCGTCGACCAGTTCGCCCGTTCATGGTTCTTCGGCTACTGACCGCCCACCAAACAAACAAACAAAAAAAAAACGCGCGATTGATTGAGATTCTAGCAACGCGCTCACAGCAGGAGAAACGGTTCTGGCCGTGCGTTCGTTCTTCCTGCGAGTCGTGCGCGCCTTCCACCCAAAGACCATCCACCACCACCACTCGCGCGTGCCTTTCTCTCCGAGACCGCTTTCAGCAACAATACCGTAACGAAGCCGGCTAGAATGCCCGCGGGGCTTAACACAAGAATTTACGAATCAAAAATTTATGTTTATTTCAAAAATATCTGGTTTGGGCACCATATGATTTTCCGAATTACATTCGACATTATTCACTTTTTTAACATTTCCACTTGTTTTTTACAAATTTTTGAACATTTGACAAACATTTTCAAATGTGAAATGCCGGATGTCAAAAGAAAGACTACCACGACTAATATACGAGAGCAGGGTAACAGGAAACAACTACATAGGGAGACCAAGGAAAACATGGGACGACAGAATGAGGGAAGAAGTAGAAAGATAAAAACATACAAGTGGAAAGAGATGAAACAATTAACACAAGACAGGAAGAAATGGATTTAAACAATGTAAATAGACAAACAGCGACAACTGCAAGAGAACATACAAATATAGAATACTAATTTAAAAGAGTATGGAATGAGCATGAATAAAGACAAGACTAAGGTCATGGTATTAGGAGAAAACCAAGAGGAAATAAGTATAGAAATTGAAAGGGAAATTATAGAACAAGTGGATGTATTTAAATACCTGGGAATACCGATAGAGACGACGGGGAAACAAGACATAGAGATCAACAAAAGGGTAGAAAAAACAATGAAGGTGTATCAAGCTATGAACAAAAAATTCATAAGCAAAAATTAAATAACAAGAGAAACGAAGATAAAAATATATAAAGCTATAATAAGACCTATATTAACATACGGATGGGAGACATGGATAGTAAATAAAGCACAAAAGTGCAAAATAGAAGCAGTTGAAATGAAGTATATGACGAGAGTTAGACGAGTGACAAAAAAGGACAAAATGAGGAATGAGGATATAAGAAGAGAACTAAATGTAACACCGACAATAAAGTACGTAGAGGAAAGACAATTAGGATGGTGGGAACACATAATTTGGATGGTGGGGACACATAATTTGGATGGTGGGGACACATAATTTGGATGGCAGAGACAGCACCAGCCAAAAGAATATGGAGAGCAAATCAAAAATAAGAAAAAAGTAAGGCAAAGAAAAAAATGGGATGAAGCTATATCGGAACTATTAGAAAGGATAGGAAAAAATTGGAAGGAAGCAAAATAACGGGCCACAAATAGAAGAGAATGGAAAAAATTTATAAAAGAATAGAGGAAAATTCAAACCTTTACACCACACTGTCGTAGAAAATGCCAGCGGATATATATATATATATATATATATATATATATATATATATATGAAATTTTTGTATTTGATCTAGAAAGTTATTGCTTGTACATTCCTAGTACTATTAATATTTATCAACCAATCAATTAACTGAATTAACATCAGTATTTTGCTCAATCTATCAATACTACACCTTAAAGGCACCTTACATAGTCTATAATACTTTGAACTACAAAAATATGTCAGTAATAGTGTAGTGTAGAGTTCAAGTCGTTTGAAAGAGTGTACGGGCATAGTTTGGTTGGTAGGGGCCACCCGCCCGCCCCACCCTTGTTCGCATAGTTTTGTTCACAGGATTCAGATGTTTGATGTTGTTTCAACAATTTTAAAAAGTGTGTTATCCCATGAAAAAAACTATGCGAACAAGGGTGGGGTGGGCGGGTGGCCCCTACGATCCAAACTATGCCCATCCACTATTTCAAACGGCTTGAACTCTACACTACACTATTACCCACATATTTTTGTAGTTCAATCAATTCTATTAATGAATTCAGGTTTAATACATATGTTATTGTGGACAATAGTTTAGTGCAGAGTTCAAGTCGTTTGAAATAGTGGACGGGCATAGTTTGATTGGTAAGGGCCACCTGGCCACCCCACCTTTGTTCGCATAGTTTTGTTCTAAGGATGCAGTTGTTTTATGTTGATTCAACAATTGTAAAAAGTGTGTCATTCCCAGTCTGTCAGTATTTTCTTCAATCCTTCTATATTTATCAAGTAATCAATCATCCAAATAAACATCAGTATTCTCTTCATTCCCTCATTACTATACCTTACATGATAAGTAATATTGTCAATACTTTACAATAATGACAGTATTACTTACCTTATAGACTGCATAATCAAATTACTCCTTGAACTACTAAGAACTTCATTGCTTTTACTAATTACTTACTTCACATTTTAAACATGTTATCCTACAGTAATACTGTCAGTATTCTAAAATATTGACAGTATTATTGATTGTGTCAGGTGCCTTTTAAAAGCACCAAACTATGTTCATCCACTATTTCAAATGAGTCTGTACTACATAGTTTCTCGCATTTTTTTACGAATTAGGAGTAAATTAATAAATTAAAATAATTAATTCATATAAAATAATGGATAATAGTGTAATGCAGACTTTGAGTCATTTGAAATAGTGGTCGGGCATAGTAGGGGACACCCGTCCACCTCACCTTCGCTGTGATGTACACAACTTTCATTCTCACAAGCTCATATATAGAAATGTAAGTAATGTCTTAAATACTTAAAATGTTGTTTATGGTTGTAAGCTAAAATATTTATTAGCATGAGGTTGTAGGTATATTAAAATAAATACACAATTTAAAATTTTCATTGACAACAGTATGCCATAACACTTAGATGTAACCACACAATAAAACAGAATTCAATAAACATTAGTAAGATGCTCATGATAATTAAATTTGAAGATCGGTGAGGTTAACACCAATATACAGTAACCTGACATTTTCTCCATGCTGTTTATTAATAATAATAAATCAGTGTATTATTACTACTAAACGGGAGAATAATGTATATTATTATTGTTATCTTCTAATAATCATAGACTTTATTCTTCAATTTAGTTGTAACCTTGCATATTCTCCATGCTGTTTATTAATAATAATAACTCAGTGTATTATTTCTACTAACTGGAGACTAATGTATATTATAATTGTTATCTTCTAATAATAATAGACTTTATTCTCCAATTTAGTAGTAACCTCGCATATTCTCCATGCTGTTTATTAATAATAATAAATCAGTGTATAATTTCTACTAACTGGAGAATAATGTATATTATTATTGTTATCTTCTAATAATAATAGACTTTATTCTCCAGTTTAGTAGCAACCTCGCATATTCTCCATGCTGCTTATTAATAAAAATAAATCAGTGTAACATTTCTACTAAACTGGAAAATAAAGTCTATTATTATTGTTAACATATAATAATAATAAACTTTATTTAATAGTAGTAATAATACACTGATTTAAATACTAAACAAATTACATCACTTACCATTAAAATTTGTTTCATCTTTCACATCACTTGTTTCCCTTGCTTGAGCACTCCGGCAGACATTGCTAACATGCAGCCCCCTAAAAAATAAAACGGTTAACCTCTGAATCCGATTAATTAAACAGTTTGCTTACCTCATTTTATTGTAATTCGTCCCTAAACCGGTGTTGAGGTTATAAACACCCCTTTTATGGGTGGCACAGCGCAACAAGCGCCCCAAATTAATCATTTTCAATCACCGCCGACGCCACTCACCCCGACATTATGAAACAAACCACCAACAAACAATTTTGCAAACGGAAATTGTTTTTAAACACAGAGCACTATATAACCTATAACAAAACACTGCGTGACTATTGGGTTGCATAACGTGTGACACTGTTGCTGGCATAAACAACCACCAAAACACTTATAACATTTGTAATTTCAACAATGCTCAAGTGCGTTTTGTAATTAATTTTTAAAGATTTTAAAATATATATATATATATATATATATATATATAATATATGTAATGTAATTTATTTCAGCTATTATCAAAAAAATAACATATAACCAGCTAGTGAGGATGAATTCACACTATTTCGAGTGGTTATATACAAATATGATACAACTACACCCTAGGAGAAAAGTTAAACGCCATCTGGCGGCACCACATCAATTGTGCATTGCTACACCAATATGTTTTATAAGATTGGCCTTGTGCTGATATCTCAAGCACTCAGTTGGAATATTATACCGTAGAGGGTACTACCTGGTGATCCTGATGGAATGAGCATGTTGGCGGTTATTACCATATGGGTGTGCATTGCTAATTGATGTGGTGCCGCCAGATGGCGTTTAACTTTCCTCCTAGGGGGTTAGTTGTATCATTTCTACCTATATGTTTATTAAATGTTGTAAAATGAGTCAATTACAACTTTCATGCCAATCAATATCGTATTACAAACCACCTCCTAGGGGGTTAGTTGTATCAATTTTGTCTACAGATAGTCTCAAAATAATCAGAGCACCTCGTTCTTCTCTAAACTAATCTTTGAGCGATCGCTATGAATATATAACAATCGAGTTACTTTCAGTATTATTGTAAATGGTGTCGATTTTTGGCCCTTCATTTCGACAATTCACGATGTGTGTGTACGATGATGGAATTTCGCTTTACTAGCCGTAAAAAAAATACGAATAGACCGAAATTCTATCACTAAACGAACTCAAATCGTCAATTGTCCGTATTTTGTGGCTGTGGTTGGACAAATAGGTTTTGAACGAGAATCGCACCCCAGTCTTAAAGTTGGTAGAGGATTTTGTAGAAAAACTAGGACTCTTATTAGTTATAAAAATTAATTAATCGACTAACTGCTGCAGCAAAAACAGCAGCGCTTTATCTCAACGCGATTATAAGGCTTGGAAATTTCTTCTTTATGATAAACGGGGAATTTTCTTATCCCTGCCGATGTTAACAAAACAAATTAAATCTATTTGAGATTTATAATTATGCTTATTTGTGTATAATGCGTAAATTAACTAACGCAATACAAACTTAACGGGGAATTTTCTTATCCCAGGCAATATTATTAAAACATAAGTAAACATATTAAAATGTGCACAGCTTAAAGTGTCGTTAATTGTACCCCAACGACAAATGGTCGGTAGTTGTCGTTGGGATACAATAAAAAAAACGACACTTTAGCTGTTTTCGTTTATCACTGTGTGCGGCCCCAGGCTTATTGTATCTTGTACCTTGTACACCTTAGGATTTGCTATTTCAGAAGATCATAGCCGGTGCTTTCGTTGCCTTTTATAAACCCCGGCGACGATTTTCTAAAGTAGCAAGGCGCCGGTGGCTATGTAATAAGGATGTATATTACTTTCCGAATACATCACTGATGTTTGTTAAGAAATTACTAATGTTTTTCAAAAAACCATCTACAGACAAGATTGCTCTAGTAGTTAATAAATCAACTTTTTTTTTTCAAAAAGAAATGTACGTTTAAGATTGTTCTAATACATAATATTAGCTGTTGTATAAATTTTCAAACTTTTTCATCAACTAGACTCGATTCGTGTCTGCGGGTACATCTCATACAGTAGGTATAGTCTCAAACGAAAAAGGGGGTCGATTAGTGGGGTGGTTCGCTCGCTCGCTCACAAAAAAACGTAAAACGCGACGCGACGGGTCATTGGTTAATGGGGCGACGCCGGGCCGAAGAAGAGAGCGGAGGGATCCTTGCTGGGGGCATTTTGGTAGCGCATCAAAAGGAGCGCGCCGCCGCCGCTAGGGCGGGAGCGAGACGGAGACACAGGGGGGGCCCGCCCGAGCGGGGCACCTTACAATCACGGCCTCTTTGTATGGGGTCCATTTTAATAGGCTCCAATCAACCAGACGAATACCGGCGACTGTTTCAGCCTCTTGCACCGGCCGAGGACTTGGCATGGGGCGATGCGATAACATGTGTTTTTTTATAATTCGAAATGAAAAAAACTTAACACCACTGCGGTCGCATGGTGCAGGGGACATGCGGAGCAGTTTTAGAAAATATCTGTCGCCGTGACGAGCGAACGGACAACAAACTGCGAGATCGTGAGAGTTTTCAAGCGATAACATTGAAGTGATTATTTTTACATACTACTACAAAAATATTTTGGTATGTACCTGTTTTGATTTATTAATTACAAGTAGATTTTTCAAATCATTTCAATAAAATGTGTACAGAATCATTTTTTCCACTAATGTGTATTTATAGAATATTTGTTAAAACTGACTGTTAAGGTCGTTTTAGACAAGACAATTTCTTAGCTCAAAAGTTGTTCAAGAAATTAATTCATATATCCCATACAATTTGTCCTTGACAAATAGAACAAGTTATATTTTTCCATTTGATCTGCCATCCAATTCAATATTTCAAATAATTTGCTGTATGATACGAGAAAATTTAGATTGTCTCGCATATTGACTAAGTTTTGAGTCAAGAAATTGTCTTGTCTAAAACGACCTTTATAGAGATAATAATTTTTGCGCACAATTTTATAGTTATATTAGTTTTTTTACAGCTCGAAGCATAGCTTTGCACAGTTTTTCAATTCTTGTGTATATTGAATTTATACATATAAATTAGGAACATTCCTAATTTCAGGCGATCCTTTGAAATTTAACCCAATTTGTCTATTAAATAATTTAGCAAAACTTTTAGAAAGACTAACAGAAAAAAGGACTGAGAGAGAAAGTTGAATATAAAAGAGGAATTTATATGTTCCTAAACTCAAATTAATAAATTAAATTTAACAATCATATTCGGCTATTCACCGGCAGAGCTGGGCGGTACTCGAGTACTTGTACTCACGAGTATTTGTATTCACGAGTACTTTTTCAGCCTTTCCTATTATAATGTAAATTTAATCATATAGAAAAGTATTTGATTATGGTAAAATGTACTCGAGTACACAGACAATGGTACTTAAGTACAGCAAAAGTACTAGAGTACATTTTCCTTGATGAAAAGGGAAGAAGTACAAGTACAAGTACATTTTGATAAAAGTACTCGTGGCCCGAGTACCGGGTGTCGGTCCACGTGTGAATTTTTTTTTTAAGTTAAATAATTTTTGAAATTTTGGCAATAAATTAAACGATATTTTTATATAAAAATATTTGGTGTGGACACCACACGATTTCCATGACATGAATACATGACCCATTTAATTGTGTATAACATTTTCTAGATTTTAAACTTCTTTTGATTTTGTCATTATTTTGACACTTAATTTTTGATTTTTTTGATGTTTTTTACTTGTTTGAAATTTTTTTCTTTTCTCTCATTTTTGCCTTTTTTGAGATTTTTACTTTTTTTGAACATTTTCGACATTTTTACTAGAAACTAACTAGAAACTTCCAGTTAAAACATTTTTGATATTTTGACATTTTTGACTTTTCTGACATTTATGCCTTTTTTGAGATTTTTTAGACTTTACATTTTCTACATTTTTACTAGAAACTAGTTTATTGATAATCTTGATAAGCGTGAATTACACTGTACTAATTTTTTCAAGAAACTTGAAGAAGTTTCTAGTTGTTCAAGTTTCTTGAAAAAAATAGTACAGTGTAATTCATGCTTATCAATAAACAAGTATCTAGTGTCAATTATTCAGCTCATACTATGACCAATAATGTAAGACATATATGTGATTGTTCATAGTACAAGTTGAACCTAGCACATGAACAATTGACACTAGAAACTTGTTTGTACTAATTTTTTCAAGAAATTTGAACAAGTTTCTAGTTAGTTTCTAGCAAAAATGTCGAAAATGTAAAAAAAACATAAAAAGTCTAAAAAATCTCAAAAAAAGGCAAACATGTAGGAAAAGTCAAAAATGTCAAAATATCAAAAATGTTTTAACTTGAACAAGTTTATAGTTAGTTTCTAGTAAAATAGTCGAAAATGTAAAAAAAAAAGGCAAAAATGTCAGAAATGTCAAAATATCAAAAATATTTTAATTTGAACAAGTTTCTAGTTATTTTCTAGTAAAATTGTCTAAAATGTAAAAAAAAAACATAAAAAGTCTAAGAAATCTCAAAAAAGGCAGTAATATCAGAAAAGTCAAAAATGTCAAAATATCAAAAATGTTTTAACTTGAACAAGTTTCTAGTTATTTTCTAGTAAAATTGTCGAAAATGTAAAAAAAACATAAAAAGTCTAAAAAATCTCAAAAAGGCAAAAATATCAGAAAAGTCAAAAATGTTAAAATATCATAAATGTTTTAAATTGAACAAGTTTCTAGTAAAATTGTCGAAAATGTAAAAAAAAAACATAAAAAGTCTAAAATTCTCAAAAAAAGGCAAAAGTGTCAGAAATGTCAAAATATCAAAAATATTTTAACTTAAACAAGTTTCTAGATATTTTCTAGTAAAATTGTCGAAAATGTAAAAAAAAACATAAAAAGTCTAAAAAATCTCAAAAAAAGCAAAAATGTCAGAAAAGTCAAAAATATCAAAATATCAAAAATGTTTTAACTTGAACAAGTTTCTTGTTAGTTTCTAGTAAAATTGTCGAAAATGTAAAAAAAAAAACATAAAAAGTCTAAAAAATCTCAAAAAAGGCAAAAATATCAGAAAAGTCAAAAATGTTAAAATATCAAAAATGTTTTAACTTGAACAAGTTTCAAGTAAAATTGTCGAAAATGTAAAAAAACATAAAAAGTCTAAAATTCTCAAAAAAGGCAAAAATGTCAGAAATGTCAAAATATCAAAAATGTTTGAACTTGAACAAGTTTCTTGTTAGTTTCTAGTAAAATTGTCGAAAATGTAAAAAAAACATAAAAAGTCTAAAATTCTCAAAAAAAGGCAAAAAGTCAGAAATGTCAAAATATCAAAAATATTTTAACTTAAACAAGTTTCTAGTTATTTTCTAGTAAAATTGTCGAAAATGTAAAAAAAAAACATAAAAAGTCTAAAAAATCTCAAAAAAAGCAAAAATATCAGAAAAGTCAAAAATGTTAAAATATCAAAAACGTTTTAACAAGTTTCTAGTAAAATTGTCGACAATGAAAAAAAAACATAAAAAGTCTAAAATTCTCAAAAAAAGGCAAAAATGTCAGAAAAGACAAAAATATCAAAATATCAAAAATGTTTTAACTTGAACAAGTTTCTTGTTAGTTTCTAGTAAAATTGTCGAAAATTGTAAAAATAAACATAAAGTCTAAAAAATCTCAAAAAAAGGCAAAAATATCAGAAAAGTCAAAAATGTTAAAATATCAAAAATGTTTTAACTTGAACAAGTTTCTAGTAAAATTGTCGAAAATGTAAAAAAAACATAAAAAGTCTAAAAATCTCTAAAAAAGGCAAAAATGTCAGAAAATCCAAAAATGTCAAAATATCAAAAATGTTTTAACTTGAACAAGTTTATAGTTAGTTTCTAGTAAAATAGTCGAAAATGTAAAAAAAACATAAAAAGTCTAAAATACTCAAAAAAAGGCAAAAATGTCAGAAATGTCAAAATATCAAAAATATTTTAACTTGAACAAGTTTCTAGTTATTTTCTAGTAAAATTGTCGAAAATGTAAAAAAAAAACATAAAGTCTAAAAAATCTCAAAAAAAGGCAAAAATATCAGAAAAGTCAAAAATGTTAAAATATCAAAAATGTTTTAACTTGAACAAGTTTCTAGTAAAATTGTCGAAAATGTAAAAAAAAACATAAAAAGTCTAAAATTCTCAAAAAAAGGCAAAAATGTCAGAAAAGTCAAAAATATCAAAATATCAAAAATGTTTTAACTTGAACAAGTTTCTAGTTAGTTTCTAGTAAAATAGTCGAAAATGTAAAAAAAAACATAAAAAGTCTAAAATACTCAAAAAAAGGCAAAAATGTCAGAAATGTCAAAATATCAAAAATATTTTAACTTGAACAAGTTTCTAGTTATTTTCTAGTAAAATTGTCGAAAATGTAAAAAAAAAACATAAAGTCTAAAAAATCTCAAAAAAAGGCAAAAATATCAGAAAAGTCAAAAATGTTAAAATATCAAAAATGTTTTAACTTGAACAAGTTTCTAGTAAAATTGTCGAAAATGTAAAAAAAAACATAAAAAGTCTAAAATTCTCAAAAAAAGGCAAAAATGTCAGAAAAGACAAAAATATCAAAATATCAAAAATGTTTTAACTTGAACAAGTTTCTAGTTATTTTCTAGTAAAATTGTCGAAAATGAAGAAAAAAATATAAAAAGTCTAAAAAATCTCAAAAAGGCAAAAATATCAGAAAAGTCAAAAATGTTAAAATATCAAAAATGTTTTAACTTGAACAAGTTTCTAGTAAAATTGTCGAAAATGTAAAAAAAAAACATAAAAAGTCTAAAATTCTCAAAAAAAGGCAAAAATGTCAGAAATGTCAAAATATCAAAAATATTTTAACTTAAACAAGTTTCTAGATATTTTCTAGTAAAATTGTCGAAAATGTAAAAAAAAAACATAAAAAGTCTAAAAAATCTCAAAAAAAGCAAAAATATCAGAAAAGTCAAAAATGTTAAAATATCAAAAACGTTTTAACAAGTTTCTAGTAAAATTGTCGAAAATGAAAAAAAAACATAAAAAGTCTAAAATTCTCAAAAAAAGGCAAAAATGTCAGAAAAGTCAAAAATATCAAAATATCAAAAATGTTTTAACTTGAACAAGTTTCTTGTTAGTTTCTAGTAAAATTGTCGAAAATGTAAAAAAAAAAACATAAAAAGTCTAAAAAATCTCAAAAAAGGCAAAAATATCAGAAAAGTCAAAAATGTTAAAATATCAAAAATGTTTTAACTTGAACAAGTTTCAAGTAAAATTGTCGAAAATGTAAAAAAACATAAAAAGTCTAAAATTCTCAAAAAAGGCAAAAATGTCAAAATATCAAAAATGTTTTAACTTGAACAAGTTTCTTGTTAGTTTCTAGTAAAATTGTCGAAAATGTAAAAAAAACATAAAAAGTCTAAAATTCTCAAAAAAAGGCAAAAAGTCAGAAATGTCAAAATATCAAAAATATTTTAACTTAAACAAGTTTCTAGTTATTTTCTAGTAAAATTGTCGAAAATGTAAAAAAAAACATAAAAAGTCTAAAAAATCTCAAAAAAGGCAAAAATATCAGAAAAGTCAAAAATGTTAAAATATCAAAAATGTTTTAACTTGAACAAGTTTCTAGTAAAAATGTCGAAAATGTCAAAAATAAGATGCTTCATAAGCAACTTGATGAGTAATTGATGAATAAAAACTACAAGACTCTTTCTGAATATTTGTTTAGTTAGTTAGTAGTAAATATAATTTAAGTTGAAATTAATTTTCTAGATAGTTTCTAGTAAAAATGTCGAAAACGTCACTGACTAAAAAACACTGCTAAATAATGGTCATAATTAAATGAGTAAAAAAATAAAATAACAGTAAAAAGAAACTAGTTTTAATTGAATTGAATTTGATTTTTCAGTTGATAAATTTCATATTGCGCCCGAGATACAAATTTCGCAATTGTCAACAATTTGTGCGCGGTTCGCAACTGGCCGCCCCCCATGACCTTCCCACCAGCTATCTGCATGAAAATGGCAAAAGTCGGCCCGTTCTTTGCGGGAGGTCGCGATAACTCCCAACGACGAACCGGTTTCGGTTTACAGAACGAGCGGTGTGTTTAATTTTATTTTTCGAATCGTCCCTTGCGGCCGCAGCCACTTTCGTGTCCGCGTTTCGCGTTTCCCACCGAAAACAGGCGACAGTTTTTAAAACAAAAAACCGCGCATTCACCCAAGTCAGTTCAATCACAAAGTCCAGTTGATTGTAACAATGTAGTAAACAAATGGTTTCATGGAAACGCAAATAGGTCTATTATATTGAATGATGATTTATTATAATGACGTCATGAACGCTTAATGAAACAAAATATCCGATATCATATTATTGCCCGTATTCACCAATATCCCATAAGCTATTGAATGTATAAATTTAAAATGCCATTTTGACAGAATATGCAAAAACAAATGTCAAACACCTTGAATAGCGCTTGTGATTGGAGCTTTGATGACACCTTTTGTTTAATTATTCAGTGTTTCCAATAGAGATAATCTAAAGTAACTACATTCCCTAGATAATATATTTATTGTTGCTATAACAACGAATACTTATGGGTTCAATAGCTATTTATGGAACGTCATGTGGTAACCCCCGTATTCACCAGCGTTCCATAAATGTAATAATAGGATCCCAGATTACCGAAAATCGGTTTTCGGTAATCTGGTCAATTTAACCCTTTATCCCCCGTATTCGTCAACGTTTCATATTTTTTTCAATAGCTATTGAACCCATAAGTATTAGTTGTTATAGTAATTATAAATACATTATCTAGGGAATTCAGTTACTTTAGATTCCCTCTATTGGAAACACTGACTAATTAAACAAGCGCTATTCAAGGTGTTTGACATTTGTTTTGACAATTTCTGTCACAATGACGTTTTCAATTAGTCCATTCAATAGCTTATAGGACCTATAAAGTTTATAGGTTGATCTAAAATAGGAAAATAGGTACAATACCAGTATTTTTCGATGAATATACCGGTATTTAAATATGGAAATACCGGTATATCATCTGTTTTGAATAAAAATATAAAATTTTTACCTTCTACCTTACATTGTAGGCTACATAAATTAATAATATAGATAAAAATAAGCTTACTAAAATTTTTTTTGTTAAAATGAACAAACAATTTTAGTTTTAGTAATCTACCTATATTTATTTTAGTAAACTAAATTATAGTTTTTGTGTTCAAATTACGTTAGTTGATGTTAATATTTAAAAAACTCGTGTTGGTATGCTTGTATTAATTAATTTTGAATATAATTATTTGTATACACCAGTGCTGTCACGTCTCCCATATTTGTTATCAAACATCATTATAATGGCTGCCAATTATTTAACGGCTTATCTGGCATCCGAGGCCTTTTTAATTCAAGCGCGTAACTGGTTTCGGACCGAAATAGTTTCTGCCATGCAGCGACCTAATGACCCGCACCGGCTTATCAGTCTGATAGTGAGCGATTGATTTTTCGCGACGTTGATCGCATTTTTTTGTCGGTTATGATTTTTATGTGCACGTATGAGCAGTATGTTTAAAGACTTGATGAGCATAATTCGTAGTTTAGAATGTAAAAAGAGTTTCAAAGTCAAGTTAATTGTATTTTAGCAAACTTACATGAATTGCATACATATTTTGTAAAGATTGATGACCTTATTTTGTAGTTAGAGACAATGTAGAAGATACAACTATATATGTGCCTCTTCTACGTTTATTTATTTATTTTATTTATTTAATCAAATGCCTATCTACCATATTTTGGTGTCTTGGCCTTTTCTACGTAAAAGATCAATACACTTTCACAATTACCACTATAAACAATATACTATATCACTGGTGTTTGGTAAAAAGAGCTTAAAGGTCGTTTTAGACAAGACAAGCATGATAAATACCAGGCATACAAAGTACCAAGTAATCCAGGTACAGGGCACTCTGCCCAGGTATTTTTCGTCGAGGACAAAAGAAGAGCAGAGGGTGATTGCTCGCTATCGGTGTGGAAATGAGGAGAGATGGTACAGAGACTGGATGGGGAATGAATATAGAGAATGTGAAATGTGTGGAAGAGGAGAGGATAGATGGGAACATTGGATCAATGAGTGCACGACATGGCCTGGTCCCTAGGGGGTAAAGGTCGTTTTAGACAAGACAATTTCTTAGCTCAAAAGTTGTTCAAGAAATAAATTCATATATCCTCCTCCCATACAATTTATTACGCGTTATATTTTTCCATTCGATCTACCATCCAATTCAATATTCTAATAATTTGCTGTATGATACGAGATATTTAGATTGACTCGCATCTTGACTAACTTTTGAGTCAAGAAATTGTCTTGTCTGATCTTAAGTCAGGAAATGTAAAGTTTACAAGCCGTTTGTACCAATGGAAAAAGCAGATATAAAAACCTTATTTTCGTAAAAATTATGACTGAAACCCTTTTGCCCAATCACCAGTGATAATATAAACCATGTTGATTAATACGATAGTTTTAACTAGTACAATATTAATATATATATATATATATATATATATATATATATATATATATATTCTATATATATATATATATATATATATATATATATATATATATCAAACAATATTTTGATATAGCCACATAAGATATTATAATCTATAATAATAAATTTTGGTCCTGATCGTATACAACAAATATTTCTTCTGCACAGTGTATTTTTGTACTTGTATGTCGCGACGTGAAAATAACTTTCTCAATACCAGCGGTGTTTTATTATGACGAAAGTACACGTTCGTCCGTGTGTGGGTCCGCCACCACCCGGAGCGTCGGGTATTATATTAATATTGTATTATTCCCGTTCTACCTGTGTGGCAAGCGGCCCCCGTACGAATTTACGACCGCCGTGTTGAGCTACCGCGGCGAGACCCCCATTAGCGACGAACACCAGAAAATAAACCCTGACTTTTTTTTGCACCATACGATTATTATACGATATATAACGCGAAGTATTTTCCCCTTTAAACATTTCCAAAAATTAAATCATAGTCCAGTCGAATTAGCTTCTTCTACTTGATATTTTATTGTACATTAAGGTCGTTTTAGACAAGACAATTTCTTAGCTCAAAACTTGTTCAAGAAATAAATTCATATATCCTCCACCCATACAATTTGTTCTTGACAAATAGAACGCGTTATATTATTCCATCCAATTCAATATTTCAAATAATTTGCTGTATGATACGAGACAATTTAAATTGTCTCGCATCTTGACTAACTTTTGAGTCAAGAAATTGTCTTGTCTAAAACGAGCTTTACTGTCAAATTTGTTTTTCATTCTAGTGAGATAATGTCGAAAAACTAACTCGAAAAGGTTTTCGATATTATCTCACTATCAGCAAGGATCACTAGGTTGATAATATTGAAAAACTCGGAAAAAAGTAATAAAATACCAAAATCACGTGTATTTTTTTGTTTTTTCCACTAATAGTTTATCACTCATGCTTTAATGTGTCTTCATCCTTTTTTATATGTTTTCATTTGATTGTCGGCGTTTTTTCTGGTATTCTCACAAAAATTATTAGAGCTTTGAAGGCACCTTTTGTTTAATTATTCAGTGTTTCCAATAGAGATAATCTAAAGTAACTACATTCCCTAGATAATGTATATATTGTTGCTATAACAACGAATACTTATGGGTTCAATAGCTATTGATAGATATATGGAACGTCGGTGAATACGGGGGTAGTCACAACAATTTAATGTATAAGAGAGTTACAGAGGACGTTGTCTTCTACTACAATTTAAGCATAGTAACGTTAAATTTCAATCAATTGTTATATTAAAAATTATAAGGACCTGGCTCTGAAGAATGAGTATGTGTAGAAAGATATCCCGAAAATTTTTTTTCTGCTACACCGAAAATATTTTTCGTGACTTTGAGAATCTCTAGATCCTTGTTTTAATATCATAACTTTCTCAAAATGTTGCACTCTCGAAAAGGCACTTAACTACTAAACAAATGTCTATCGGAGAAGAAAATACCGAAGGCATGGAAAAAGTCCTACAGATACGCAAGATAACAATGAAATTAATTCAAACAGAAAATACTGGATGACACTGTACTGTAGACTTCATTTCATTAGAAATAGTGGACGGGGATAGTTTGGTTGGTAGGGGCCACCCGTCCACCCCACCTTCGCTCACATAGTTTTTTTCATTGGATGCAAATGTTTAACATTGTTGAAACAATTCCAAGAAGAGTGTTATCCCATGGAAAATACAATGCGAACCAAGGTGGGGTGGGCGGGTGGTCCCCACCAATCCAACTATGCCCGTCCACTATTTCAAACCACTTGAACTATGCACTACATTGTTTCTCACAATACTTTTATGAATCAGACATAAATTAATAAATGAAATTAATTGAATTATAGAAAGTAATGGATAACAATGTAGTGTAGAGTTCAAGTGGTTTTAAATAGTGGACGGGCATAGTTGGGTTGGTAGGGGCCGCCCGCCCACCCCACCTTTGTTCGCATAGTTTTTTTCACTGGATGCAAATGTTTAACATTATTGAAACAATTCCAAGAGTGTTATCCCATGGAAAATACAATGCGAACCAAGGTGGGGTGGGCGGGTGTCCCCCACCAATCCAACTATGCCCGTCCACTATTTCAAACCACTTGAACTATGCACTACATTGTTTCTCACAATGCTTTTATGAATCAGACGTAAATTAATAAATGAAATTAATTGAATTATAGAAAGTAATGGATAACAATGTAGTGTAGAGTTCAAGTCGTTTGAAATAGTGGACGGGCATAGTTAGGTTGGTAGGGGCCGCCCGCCCACCCCACCTTTGTTCGCATAGTTTCTCCATAGGATAACACTCTTCTTGGAATAGTTTAAACAATATAAAACGTTTGTATCCATTGAAAAAAATATGCGAGCGAAGTTGGGGTGGGCTAGTGTCCCCCACCAACTCAACTATGCCCGTACACTATTCCAAATGACTTGAACTATGCACTACATTGTTTCTCAATTTTGCTTACGAATTATGCGTTAATTAATAAATGAACAGTTAGATAAAATCTATTTTGTGAGAAAAGCATACATGTCACAACAATTAGATCCTGATGGCATGAGTATATTGTAGGTATGGGTGTGCATTGCTAATTGATGTGGTGGCGCCAGATGGTGTTTAACTTTGCTCCTAGTGGGTTAGTTCTATAATTTTTAGTCACATTTATCTTTGGAAACTTAATCTATTAGGTAGAAATCACAATAAACAATCTTTCTACCATCAAAATCAGCGATATAGTTGATGATTGGAATATTAGCATTGCTAATAATAATGTGTGCCTTAACGGTAGAAGAAATATGACTAAATAAATTGTAATAATAATTAGTGTCAATATATGAATTCAAATATTTTGGTTTCGATGTCCAAGCAACAACAACAATCTCCGCGTATGATTAGCGAACTGCCCGAATCCAGTTCTAGGGTCAGCCGACGCGCCCTTATCAGCGCGACCCCCGTGATCCAAAAAAACGCGATCCAGATTTTACCGGTGGTTGTTGATCCTTTCGCCCGCCAACGGACGCAGACTCCGGTGCCCCCCGCCGGGATCTCTTATCGCGCTCGCGGATAAAACAAGCGCGGCCAACCGGGCAGCGCTCATTATTTAACAAACGTTTACAATTAACGCGCGGCCTATAATGATTATGTACGATCACAGGATGGTGGAGGGTAGCCCGCTGCACTACTACTACAACCCCGGTTACGGATCAGAGTACTACGGCTACTACTACGGGGGCGGTTACGAGCAAGTGCAGAATATGTCGGAGGAGCTGTTGATGCCACACTCGCCGAACAGCGTACAGGTGAGAAGTACTTGAGATTATAAAACAATTTGAAGTGGTTTGGCGATTTGTCTAGACTACTTCAAGTTTGAGGCCAGAACATTTTATAATACCTCTAGATCAGCGTTTCTCAAAAGTTTTGATACGTGGGAGGGGGGGGGGGGGGTCATGTATCGGCGATTTGTCTAGACTATTTCAAGTTTGAAACCAAACATTTTATAATACTTCTAGATCAGCGGTTCTCAAAAGTTTTGATACGTTACCCCCACGTATCAAAACTTTTGAGAACCGCTGATAGAGTATTATAAAATGTTCTGGCTTAAAACTTGAAATAGTCTAGACAAATCGCCGATACGTGCACCCACCCCCCTATTTAAATCTATTTTGTAAGAAAAGTATACATGTCGCAACCATTAGATGTACAAGAAAGTTGTAGAGGACGTCGTCTTCTACTACAATTTAAGCAGAGTATCGTTAAATTTCAATCAATTGTAATATTAAAATTATATGGACCCTCTGAAGCATGAGTATGTGTAGAAAAATATCCCGAATGATTTTTTTCTACTACCCCGCAAATATTTTTTGCGACCCCTACTTTAAGAATCACTGCTCTAGATCCTTGTTTTAATATCATAAGTTTCTCACAATGTTTTACGAATTAGGCGTAAATAAATAAATGAAATTAATTCAATCATAGAAAATAATGGATGACACTGTAATGCAGACTTCATTTAATTCGTAATAGTGGACGGGGATAGTTTGGTTGGTGGGGACCACCCGCCCACCCCACCTTCGCTCGCACAGTGTTTTCATTAGATACAGATTGGTTTACATTTTTTAAACAATTCCAAAAAGAGTGTTATCCTATGGAAAAAAATTATGCGAACAAAGGGGGGGTGGGCGGTCGGCCCCCACCAACCGAACTATGCCCGTCCACTATTTCAAATGACTTGAACTATGCACTACATTATATCTCATATTATCTTTACGTATTAGGCATAAATTAATAAAAGAAATTAATTGAATCCTAGAAAATAATGGATAACAGTGTAATGCAGACTTCAAGTCGTTTGAAATAGTAGACGGGCATAGTTTGGTTGGTGGGGGCCGCCCGCCCACCCCACCTTTGTTCGCATAGTTTTTTCCATAGGATAACACTTTCTTGAAATTATTTAAACAATATAAAACGTCTGTATCCATTGAAAAAACTATGCGAGGAAAGGTGGGGTGGGCGGGTGGCCCCTACCAACCAAACAATGCCCGCCCACTATTTCAAGTGGCTTGAACTCTACACTACACTATTACCCTTAACTTTTTTTTTAGGATTCAATCAATTTCATTTATTAATTTAGACTTCATTTAAAAAATATATAGGGAATAATCTAGTGTAGAGTTCAAGCCACTTGAAATAGTGAATGGGCATAGTTCGGGTGGTGGGAGACCCCCGCCCACCCCACCTTCGCTCGCATAATCTTTTCAATGGATACAAATGTTTTATATTGTTTAAACCATTCCAAAAAGAGGGTTATCCCATGGAAAATATAATGCGAACCAAGGTGGGGTGGGCGGGTGGTCCCCACCAACCAAACTATGCCCATTCACTATTTCAAGTGGCTTGAACTCTACACTAGATTATTCCCTATATATTTTTTAAATGAAGTCCAATTAATAAATGAAATTGATTGAATCCTAGAAAAAAGTTAAGGGTAATAGTGTAGTGCAGAGTCCAATCCATTTGAAATAGTGAATGGGCATAGTTCGGTTGGTGGGGGCCACCCGCCCACCCCACCTTCGGTCGCATAGTTTGTTCAATGGATACAGACGTTTTAAATTGTTTAAACCATTCCAAGAAAGAGTGTTATCCTATGGAAAAAACTATGCGAGCAAAGGTGGCATGGGCGGGTGTTCCCCACCAACCAAACTATACCCGTTCATTATACCAATTGACCTGAACTATGCACTACATTGTTTCTCACATTTTTTATTTTACAAATTAGGTGTTAATTAATAAATGAAAATAATTGAATTCTACAAAGTAATGGATGAACAGCGTAATACAGACTTCAAGTCGTTTGAAATAGTGGACGGGCATAGTTTGGTTGGTAGGGGCCGCCCGCCCACCCCACCTTCGCTCGCATAGTTTTTTCAATGGATACAGACCATTTATATTGTTTAAATAATTCCAAGAAATAGTGTAATCCTATGGAAAAAACTATGCGAGCAAAGGTGGGGTGGGCGGGCGGCCCCCACCAACCAAACTATGCCCGTCCACTATTTCAAATGACTTGACCTATGCACTACATTATTTCTCACATTATTTTTACGAATTAGGCATACATTAATAAAAGAAATTAATTGAATCATAGAAAGTAATGGATAACAGTGTAATGCAAACTTCAAGTCGTTTGAAATAGTAGACGGGCATAGTTTGGTTGGTAGGGGCCACCCGCCCACCCCACCTTTGCTCGCATAGTTTTTTCCATAGGATAACACTCTTTTTGGAATTATTTAAACAATATAAACCGTCTGTATCCATTGGGAAAAATAAACGATCATAGGTGGGGTGGGCGGTGGTCCCTACCAACCAAACTATGCCCGTCCACTATCTCAAATGACTTGAACTATGTACTACATTGTTTCTCACATTTTTTTTACGAATTGGACATATATTAATAAATGAAAACAATTGAATCATAGAAAGTAATGGATAACAGTATACTGCACACTTCAAGCCATTTGAAATAGTAATTTGAATTAAAAATTAAATTCCTTATATTAATAAATAGCATAAAATGATGTTGGAATTTCAATGACAAAGGAAATGTACATACTAGATTTTTCATCAAAAAAAAACTTTATAATAAACAAGTTTTTGTTTTGCAGAGTGATAGTGAGAACTCGATATCCAGTGTGGAGGTGTCTCCACAACCTAATCAATTACAAAGGAGCAATAAAACTGAGGTTCAATGCTGTTGGCGTTCGTGTGGAACAACTTTCGAGTCGTTGGATAAACTAGCTGCACATGTTAGCAATTTCCACGCGGTTAGCGGACCCGGAGGGCTGTTTTATTGCGGTTGGGAGGGTTGCGCGAGGAATAATAGAGGATTCAATGCAAGGTACAAACATTATTTCAATTTAAAAAAAAATTATCCGTGACACTAGCATTTCAATTGTTTTAAAACTGCTACTAAGAAAAATATAACCCTATAGCAACAATAAATTATTATTATGAATTATAAATAAACTACGCCGGTCAGTTGTAAAAATTCCATATGAATTTAAAAAGCGGGTAATTTTGTCTATCATCACGTCGAAACAGGTAGTTAGTTGAAGACATGTTTCTTAAGCAGTTATACCGGTTTAGTACTTGACTTTGAGCTGTATATTAAACAGCTCATGTTTTTATTAACTGCTACCTATAGCTATAAAACAGCTTCCCGTAGCTATAAAACAGCTACCTGTAGCTAAAAATGATCGTTTATTTTTCCCAATGAATACAGACGGTTTATATTGTTTAAATAATTCCAAAAAGAGTGTTATCCTATGGAAAAAACTATGCGAGCAAAGGTGGGGTGGGCGGGTGGCCCCTACCAACTAAACTATTCCCGTCCACTATTTCAAACGACTTGAACTATGTATTACATTATTTTTCATAATTGATATTGGGGTGGGTGGGCGTCCCCTACCAACCAAACTATGCCCATCCACTATTTCAAACGACTTGAAGTCTGTATTACCTGTAGCTATAAAACAGCTACCTGTCAATCTGTATTTATTAAACAACTATCTGTTTTCATTAAACAGTGACCTGTTTTTATTAAAATCACCCTCTGTTTCGACCCAATGATGGAAAAGTATATTTCAAAATGTATTTAAATGTTGATGCGTTTTACACATGACAGGAATTTTTGCTAAGTTATAAATAAAACGGAAAAACACTAGTAGATATTAATACTGATTTTATTATTTACAGATATAAAATGTTGGTGCACGTTCGAACGCACACCAACGAAAAACCCCACCAGTGTTTCCAGTGCGACAAATCGTTCTCACGTGCGGAAAACCTAAAAATCCACACGCGCTCCCACAGCGGTGAGAAACCCTACGTCTGCCCCGTGGCCGGTTGCAACAAAGCCTACTCAAACTCCAGCGACCGATTCAAGCACACCCGAACGCACCAGGTGGACAAACCCTATCAGTGCAAAGTGCCTGGGTGCCCAAAACGCTACACCGACCCAAGCAGTTTACGGAAACACGTCAAAACCTACAAACACTTCGTGAACGAGAACCTAAAAGCGGATGAGGCTAAAATTATGGAGGAGACTAAATGTGAATGTAAACACAATTGTTGCGTTTCGAATTGTCTGGCGAAGGCAGCTGAATTACTCAAACTGGGAGCGTATATCAATTTGAAAGAGAATGAAATAGATACGGTGCACTGGAATAAGCTACTCAATCCATTCATTGGGGAACCAAAGAGTATGTTTATGCCCTACGATATTAAGACTGAGATGGAAATTGATAGGCCGCTTGATTTGAGCATAGCCAGAAAACACTGACATCTTATTTATTTTTTGTTTAATT
Organism: Lordithon lunulatus; assembly: GCA_963942505.1. Taxonomy (NCBI): domain Eukaryota; kingdom Metazoa; phylum Arthropoda; class Insecta; order Coleoptera; family Staphylinidae; genus Lordithon; species Lordithon lunulatus. The sequence continues at coordinate 58,553,922 of OZ012669.1, forward strand.
TGTGTAAAACGTTTACAAATTACTACGTCAGTACGGTTATTAATATGACTTAAACTAAAAAGATAGTTTCTTGAATGAAAAATGTTGAGGTAGGAAATCGCCCCCATGCCTTAAAGAGCTACCCGTTTGCAGCAGTGGGGGTTGGGATACCATCTGGGTTTCTTGAATCAAAAGTTGTTCAAGAATTGATTTTTTTTATATTTCTTTATAATTATAAAGAAATATAAAAAGTAAAACAATAATCAAATCAAATGTTTTGCATTGGTAATATGTTTATAGAATATCCCGACTTGAGCTCTCTTCATTTCCTTTGAATTCAGAGGAAACAAAGAGAGCTAAGTCGAGATATTAACAATGCAAAACATTTGATTTGATCAGAGGAAACGAAGAGAGCTCAAGTCGGGATATTCTATGAAGATTATTGTTTTACTTGTAAAAGTTGAGTCTTATAAGAAAAACGTACTGGGCGTATTTTGTTTTGTTTGTCCAAACATTTGTTTACATTTAGTTTTGTTTTCTCTCTCAAAGTACTTACTTTATATTAATTTAGTTAGCAGTATTATTTTTGTGTGTGCCAAAACGGTTTCGTTTGAGTGTTTAAAATTCGATGTTTGTTTCGTTTCTCATTTCTGTTTGTACTACAATTTTGTTCTACTGCAAAAGGCAATCCAATTGTGATATCTAGTTTGTAAATAATCGAAATATTTATTGTATAGACATTTTTTTTTTTTGATAAGAAAAATAAATGTTATTCTATTTCAAATTTATTTGTTAGACAAGTCCTGTACAGCATATAGTCCTAACTCCTATTCTTTATCTATAAACAGTTAACACCTTGGGCGCTATCGTTTAGCATGGTTTATCATTGCTACTCCCCGGGGCGCGCAGTATCGCTCAGGTCTAGCGGTCGTAAGCCGCCGGTTATAAGGGCCGAGGTAAATTATGCGCATCGGAAGCGGTAAATCGAACAACAATAAGCCCGTACCAGTCCAGAGTGATACACAAAAGGCACTCCTTTTACAACCTTAGACTCGATTGTATAGAGCCGAGTTAACAATAACTAATTATTGTTAACATAGCATCAGACAAGCAAGCTACTAGGAATAGCTGCAAGGCACCCCTGCTCTGTATGGACCTCAATTTGGAGTATTATAATTGTTAAAAGAATTTTTGATTGCACAAGTTATATAAAACATGTCAAAATTATGCTCTTTAGTTTAAACACCTCTAAAAATGCAATTTTCAATTATTTTTTGAGAAAGTTAGGTTCATATAGAAGAAAGACATGCTCTTATATTTGAAGCCCCATTTACTTCAGATGAAAACTGTGACCTCCAGAAAGTACACAAACAGATATGTCTGCTGGTAGCATCCAACTGGTGTGGTATAACTTCACCATGCTAATCATATTAAGTCCAGCACCAAAATCCCATAAGAATTTAAAAAGAAAGTACAAGTAATTTTCATAATCATCACGTCGAAACATTAAATTCAATCATAATTGGTATTTGTTTTAAAAGCCATGTGAATTTTGTTTATTAGAAATTCACTGAAATTTGTATATCTACGACAAACACAAACCCAAACGAATTTTTAAATTAAAAAATTCCGTAAATCAAATTATTAAAATTCCGGGTAGTAACTCAAGATAATCTTGACCATATAGGAACCGTTGTAGGGAATCGATGAAAAGGAATGAATAAATCGATGACTTGTTTAAATTACAAATATAGCTTAATGTAAAAATACAATATTATTATTTTAAACAAAAAAAAATCGAAAAATTTATATATACACACCCAACGTCGTCAGTGCTTCTGTTGTGCCATAACCTCCATCATGCCCTTCGTAATGGTCTTCAAATCCCTCAAATCATCATTCAAAATCTTAATCAAATGCGTAATGCCATTTTGTTCCATAGTGAGGAACTGTTTCATGTCCTCCTTCACATCGGGATCAATGTTGTATGTTTCCGTCATGTTGGCATCAGTACTTTCCGTTACTTTGATTGTGCTTATCAACTCGTTTAGTTTGCCCTGAAACAAATGATTATAATACCCATAGATTTGAGTTGTATATATAACTTACTCTGAATTGTGTTGGCATGGACAGTTGCGAGTTCATTAGTTCTAAACGTGTACGCAGCATTTCTTCTTCCGGCTGCAGTGCCATACCTACCTTTCGAGTGCTTTCCTGTCTAACTAGGATCTAAAATTGATAAAAAATTGTCCTGTTGTAATTTTATATCCTGTTTTAACCATATCCTGTGTCTCTTTAAACACCAAATGTTTTTATTGTAGCTGTTTCGACAGTGCAAGCATACACACCACCTAAAGCTAGAGAACTAAGCGTGCATGTGGCTCTGATTATTGATCTAGAGTGTGAGCCTTTTGGGCTGGGGTCTCAGTGCAAGGGTTTAGTGGGTATTCCATGTACAGAAATACAGAGGCGAGTCCTACACCACCCGGCGAGAAGCGCCGGGTGTGCGTAAATGCATTTCGTCTCATAGCAAAAACAAGTGTGAGCCTTGTGTTTACGCAATAGACTACAAATCTATAGTTTTGTTCATTCAGGAGCAGACAACAACTATCCAACACCCCTGTTTTCTCAAATCTCCGCTACTTCTCCAACGTTGCTTTCATATTTATTACGAACCCTTGCCATCCTCACGTTGTGGCCTTGGCAGTATGTAAACGACAGTAGTTACATGTAGAGTATATTATATGCCCTACAAATAATTCACCTTATACACAAGACAACTTAATACTTACAACCTCCATCTATAGCTTTTAAAAAAGCCGATTATGTCTTGAAGTAATACGTACGAAATGGAAATTTTGTTGACATCATGCAATATATTCTCACCAACACTACTCACTACCACTCGTGCAATTAATTTTGAAACCAAAACCGCCTCAAGCTACGATTTGTTTACCTTGAGTACTCTGTGCTGCAGCTGCACAAACTTCTGTTTCTGCTCGGCGATCTGCGCTATGGACGCGGCGTGCTTCTTCCGCAGCTCTAGAATATCGTTGTTGACTTTGTCTAGGAAGGAGCGGTGCAGCCCCGTCTCGTACTCCTGGCAAACCATGCGGTTCTTAAGATTGACGAACCCCATCACGGGGGCTGGGAAGAACTTGCTCGGGTTTGGATTGTCCATCTGTGCGGCTTTCCACATTTGCGCATCGATTTCTACACACACACACACAAATGGCTATTACTATTTTTCTTAATCCTTTTGGTTGCTGATGAAATGTTACCATGGAGTATTAGGTTCGGAAAAAGCGCAAAATAATTTTTAAAAAAATGTGACTGAAAAGTACTGACATATCGATTAATCTTGGGTGATAAATTAAAAAGCGCAAAATAATCTAAAAAATCATAGAAGACAAATGTGACTGAAAAGTACTGTCCATATTCACCAACACCCCATAACGTTTATAGATCCCATAGCTATTGAATGGATAAATTGACAACATCATTATGACAGAATATGCCAAAACAAATGTCAAACACCTTGAATAGTGCTTGCAATTGGCACCTTTTGTTTAATTATTCAGTGTTTGCAATAGAGAGAATCTAAAGTAACTACATTCCCTAGATAATGTTGCTATAACAACCAATACTTATGGGTTCAATAGCTATTGATGAATTTATGGAACCTCGGTGAATACGGGGGTGAAAGCAATTAATCTTGGGTGATAAATTCAAGAGTACAAGCCACAGAACTGAATTATTTTAAAAGGATTGAAGGAATTATAAAGAAGGACAGTGGATGTGCAACGACCGCTTTTACGGCCTAGGATAAAGCCAAATTAACATAATCAAAAGCATGAAATATTACCAGCTGGTGGATCTTTGAGATACTCCTCCATTTCCGCCTTCGAGCGTTGCACAAGAGGCGATATAAATGTGACACCGACGGACTGTAGTTGTTGCTTCTGCGTCGGTTGGTTGAGGTATGTGGCTAGATCAGTCGCGGGAATTTTTCTGCTCGTGCCAGTAACACCCTTTTCGGACACTGTTATTATCACTTCCGTCTCCGATTCACCAGTTGTTTTCGTTTGCACAATCGCTACCGCCAGATTTGGTTTGTTGCCCAAGATGCCACTGATGCCACTGATTATGGTGGGTTTGTGTTGCCTGAAATAACATTAAGTCAAAAATCAGTATTTATGGGACTGAAACAAATCATATTAACGATTCTACATTAATGTTTATAGTGGTTTATTTATTTTGGTAGAATGAATCAGATCCCGAGATATTCTAGTGTTGTTTCCCATTGGTCCCATTGGTCTGTTCCCATGCATGTAAGATATATGTGTAAGGTGTTATCTTATATAGCATTTGTATATCTATATATGTACAGGGCTGTAACTAGCTTTTTTGGGGCACTAGGCATTATCTCATCACAGGAGGTAGCTAAACATTTTTCAGCTAGGTTTCCACTGATTTCTATGAACAATTTTTAAATGTATGTCTGTTTTTCTTTTTCTTTCAGCCCTTGAACGTGAAAGGCGTACAGTTTATGATGTTTGTCATCTTTCTGTGGCTTTTTTTAGACACAACAGTCCATTAAGTTTAAACTGTTGTAATTACAACGTCTAAAGTTGTAAAATTTTGAAAATCTCAAATTATAATCTTTATTAATATATTAGTCATGTCGTGAGTTTGAGAATTGCAGCTTTCAAAATTAAATCAACGATTTAAACACAGACAACAGCCTATTAAGTTTAACTGTTGTAATTACAACGCCTGTAGTTTGAAAATTTTTGAAAATTACAAATTATATTCTTTGTTAATATATTAGTCATGTCGTGAAGTTTGAGAATTGCAGCTTTTCAAATTTTAAAATTACAACGTTTCAAACACCTACAACAACCTATCAAGTTTAAACTGTTGTAATTACAACGCCTATAGCTGGAAAATTTTGAAAATTTCAAATTATATTCTTTACTAATATATTAGTCATGTCCTGAAGTTTGACAATTGCAGCTTTTCTAATTTTTAAACAACAACGATTTAAACACCCACAACAGTCTATTAAGTTTAAACTGTTGTAATTACACCGCCATTAGTTGGAAAATTTTGAAATTTTCAAATTATATTATTTATTAATATATTAGTCATGTCGTGAAATTTGAGAATTGCAGCTTTTTAAAGTTTTAAATTACAACTATTTAAATACCCACAACAGTCCATTAAGTTTAAACTGTTGTAATTACGTCTGTAGTTCGAAAATTTTGAAAATCTCCTTCACTTGTGTGTACACTTGCTAGGTCTATGGGTTTAATAGGATCATAGCTAGCAACTAGTACTTACGTTATTTCCGCTAGTTTCTTATTAAAAACCAGCTTAACCAATCCATCCGCGTTGTCCATTTGCGGGATGAACGAATATTGAATGCCCTTGAATCTGTAGAAAGGATTGCAGGTATCGTACACGACGGGTGGTTGCGACGCATTAAAATAACCCTTGCCCGTTCCCCAGCAGGCTTGCAGCAGGTTCCATTTCTTGAGAATATCATCCCTCTCGTCGCCGAAGACATTTATAGCGTAGATGGAGGCAAGTGTTTGCTGCAACTTCTGGTCCACACCTACAATAATTAAGTTTATTTTCAGATTAATGGTCTATTTTAAAGAAATGATTTTCTAAGAAAAGTTGTAGTCAAATCTAACGATTGTGACATCAAAAATATTTTAATTTTCTCTAATTCATAGTAATGTGCGCGACTTAGATGTACATAAAACTATTTTTGTAATGTGTAAAAGATGTTAAAAGCGATCGCTCTATACTTATGGGTTCAATAGCTGTTGATAGATTTATGGAACGTTGGTGAATACGGGGGTGGGAATGAGAAATGTATTAATACCTTGTTGTTGTTGTTGTTGCTGCTGTTGTTGTGGTTGTACAGCAGGTTTCCCAAACAAAGAACTGGTGTTACTTCCAAACCCACCAAAAGCACTTGTCCCAGCAGTACCAAAACCGCCAAAACTAGTAGTCCCTGTTGTTGTACCAAAAGCAGGTGCTGCTGATGCCGTTGGATTACTACCAAACAAACCAAAACCAGTCGCAGGAGGTGCTGCACCAAAGAGACTAGGCGCTGCTGTTGTCGTGGTCGCCCCAAACCCACCAGCCCCAAACAAAGACGGTGTACTAGCAGGAGCAGCTCCAAACAAACTCGGTTGCGCCGTTCCAGTCGGACCAGCACCAAACAAACTCGGCGCTTGTGTCGTGGTAGTGCCACCAAACAACGGAGCTGATGTTGAAGGTGTTGAAAACAGACTAGGAGCTGCTGTAGCTCCAAACAGCCCTGTTTTGGGTGCTGTGGTGGCTCCAAATAAGCTAGGCGCTGAGGATGCTGCTGGCGCACCGAATGACGTACCAAACGCAGGTGCTGGTGCCGCTGCGGCCGTTGCTGTTCCAAAACTCGTCCCAAAAGATGTACCAAATGCAGGAGCGGCCGATACAGTAGGTGCACCAAAACTTGTACCAAATGCAGGTGCAGTACTTGCTGCTGGAGCGGCTCCGAAAGACGTGCCGAATGCAGGCGCTGCTTGCTGGGCTGGAGCGGCTGCTGCGGTGCCAAACGAGGAGCCGAAACCGCCGAAACTTGGTGTGCCTGTTGGGGCGGCTGCTGCTGGTGTACCGAAACTTATCGGTGTACCAAACCCAGTAGCTAAAAAGAATAATACATACAATTGAAATTAACATATACGAAGTATGGATACAGTATTGTAAAAAAAAGGCCGTGAGGCTTTTCCGCCGGTCAAGGGGGAAGCTTAGAGGAGTTTAATCACCCGAAATTTAGCTTAACTCCACAGAATACCTCTGAAAAACTGTGAAAAGTGATTTCACGACAATTCACTCCCCACTGGGGATCGAAATCAGGCTCCCCAATGCTCAGTACGAGACTGACAACGTCACTAACCACTGAGCTGGGTCAGTATTGTAATTTTGAGAAAAAATAAGTTTGTAATACTGTTATTTCCTTCTGGCTGTCAATTCCCCATTCATACTTTCTATTTATTGCAAGATGTGAAATAGAAGTAATGAGAGATAAAGAAATTAGCTACAAAACGTAAGGCAAGTTACTATTAGTTCAACAAACAGTCAGAGGAAGACCGAAAGAAGTTAAGTGGACCTCAGGACGTTGCTCGAATGATGCAAAAACATACAGTTCGACGATTAGAGTTTGCGAGACTTCATGTTGATAGTCCAATCAACAAGTCTCGCAAACTCTTGTCGCAAATAAGTATATTTACCGTATGTGGCAACTGCGCTTCCGTTCACCTAAGCGCGACACTATCGAGCTATTTAATGTTTTCTTCGTGGATGAGGCCCGAATTTAATAATTTTAATAATAATAATAATAATAATAATCCACATCGTAAGGAAATTTCTAAATTGGTCAGGGAGGGTGGCCACTCTAATTTTTGAATTTGAACCTCTTCAAGATATTCTATCACTATTTGAGCTGTATTATCGTGCATTAAAATAAATCTGTCATACCAGATATTGCAGGCTATATTAAAACGTTGCATACGAGCAAGAAATCCCGTTCCAAATTCAGGAAAAAAATTAAGAATTGCATCACAAGAGGAAATATGCAATAATTTTGTCCATGAGTATATTATACTATATTATTGAATTTTCCACAATCAATCATATATATTAACTAATGATTCATACGCTTGTTTATCGTTTATAAACACACAAGTAAATCCCGTTACACATCTTATCAACCAACCATTCTGAGAAAGCAAATAACGGAAACGGGGCTGCAAAAGTCCGGTGCCCACAAAAAGCGCTATCACTGATGTCATACAAAAAACTCGTAGCCGCATTTAGCGCAGAGCAGGAAAACAGTCGACCGCAGCGCAGCAATGAAATGCCATGCATTTCAAAGAAGCGCGACCACAGGCCTCATGTGAAGCAATCATAACGACGCGTATATAATTAGGCGAGACAAGTGCGAGACCTCAGTTTGTGTACCGAGTGGATTGTGAATATACAAGTTTTTTTCGACTTCAAACAAAAAAAAAACACCAAAAAAGACAACATGGGGTATGAGAAACAGTGGGTGAGTTACAATTTGATATATAGTTAGAATCTGAACACATGAATAGTTCCAAATAATGATATAAAATAATTTATACTAACTGAACCTAAATACTTCCTTGATACCAATTGCTCAGGATGGGACAAAGCCCTTTAACCCTGAGGTAAAAACAAAGGGCTTTTTAGACATAAGTGCATGTGTATATAAATATATTGCTCTGTTGATAGAAACATGACATAAGTCAAAATTGAAATTTTATGTTAATTATATTTTCAAAATCAATTCTAGACTCATATACTTAATGTACATGCATACACCAACACTATATACTAACAACATTATGAGTGTATATTATAAAACATGTATTATATTAGTATTATATATACATTATTAAGAACCTTATTTTAAAATAGTTCTACTTTAAAATAGATGATTTTGATTTTATCTCAATTTTCTATCAATGGATGATATATTGTATATATAAACATGTAAAATAGTTTAAATTAAAAAAAATCTATTTAAAAAATAGAAACATAAACAAAGCACAATGTAAAAAAGCAAAAAAATCATAAAATGTTGATTGAAAATAACTTAAATAAAAACAATACCTTCCTTATACAGCAACGCTGTATTCGAAAAGTAATTGTAATTTTTTGTTTACATGTTTACAATACTTTAACCATACTTTGTATAATCAAGTCATAAAACTGATAAAGGTTTTATCAAATTTATTCCATACTTTAGGGACACCCAGTATATTCATGATCCCACCCTTAAAGCAAACAAAGATCTTTTTAATTCCAAAAACATAGAAATGATATAAACAAGGTATAACCAAATTATAAAACAGCATAAGAGTAAACTACCCTTATTTTTTAAGATACATTTCATCTTTCAGCCTCTGCACTAGATATATAAATTACTATCTAATCTTTATTTTTTAGAATCATCACTACTATCACCATAAAGGCCCCAAGTTCAATTTCCCTCAAGAACACCCCGAGACTACAACTACAAGCACAATTGATGCAATTATAAAATCAGTTAAAGATGTGGTAACACAAGTATCAATTGGTACAACAACTACTACTACTACTACTACAACAACAACAACAACAACAGAAACACCCTCCACCACAATTGGGTTAATAGAAAACGCAACTAACTCCATCATAAACGTAGTCCGCGACACAAATGAAACCATTGCAGATGTAAATAACACAATGCTGGATCTTGGAGGTGCCAGTAATGGAACTGTAGTTGGATTGAATGAAAATACCGGTGATATCGCCTCGACATTGGCTGATACCGCCACCGAATTGGTTACACAACAACGAATGGATTGGATGGATAATGGAAGTGAATTTTTCAATCACAACCTAACAATGATCCATAAAGACTACAACGAGCAAAACCAGACACTTTACATAATTCTAGGGGTGATTATTGGTATATTAGTGGCAATCGGGTTCATATTGTTACTAATTTATGTGTCATACAAGAGAAGCAACTTTTACACACTACAGGAGCACAGCAATAGCAGCAGGCCTGCACCTAAAGTCTCCACGAGCACTCTGAGGGATAATAATGACTTTGAAAATGCTATCGAGTATGATAAATCATGTTATAAATTCTAATACAAAAATGTTTGTATATAAAAATTAGTTATTTTGCTTATATCTTAAATGCTGTATTGTTTCGATATTTATTTATTGTTTTTGTAAGGTATATAGATAATAAAATTAATTAAAAAATCTATTTTTAAGATTTAATAATGTATTTCTACTATTTCAGAAAATTATATGCCAAACTGCATAGAGATTCAGAAAGTATTTTTATTTTATCAAGAAAAAATTGTTTACAAAAAAAAATATCTCTCTTTATAGGGTTTCAAATGAGAAGCTTGTAGGATTGATTAATCAACCCCCACCCACCCCACCTTTGTTCGCATACTTCTTTTTCATAGGATAACACTCTTTTTGGAATGGTTTAAACAATATAAAACGCCTGTATCCATTGAAAATAACTATGCTAGCAAAGGTGGAGTGGGCGGGTGGCCCCTACCAACCAAACTATGCCCATACATTACTTAAAGTCTGCATTACAATGTTATTCATTACTTTTTATGAATCAATTAATTTAATTTATTAATTTACTCCTTTCGTAAAAAGAAATGTAAGAAACAATGTAGTGTATAGTTCCAGTTGTTTGAAATAATTAATGGATATAGTTTGGTTGGTAGGGACCATCCACCTGCCAGACACCCGTATGCCTCACCTTTGCTCGCCTAGTTTTTTCCACAGGACTATTATCTTATAGGAAATTGCAAGAAAAAAAAACTGTGTAGTGCAAAGTTCAAGTCGTTTTAAATAGTGGACGGGCATAGTTTGGTTGGTAGGGAACGCCCGCCCACCCCACCTACGTTCGTATAGTTTTTCCATAGAATAACACTCTCCCTGAAATGGTTTCAACAATATGAAACGCTTGTATCCATTGAAAAAACTATGCGAACAAAGGTGGGATGGGCGGGCGGTCCCTACCAACCAAACTACACCCGTCCACTATTTCAAACAACTTGAACTATGCACTACATTGTCTCATATATTATTTTACGAATTAGGCGTAAACTAACAAATGAAATTAATTGACAAATAAAAAGTCGCAGTTAACAGTGTAGTGCAGAGTTCAAGTCATTTGAAATAGTGGATGGGCATAGTTTGGTTGGTAGGGGGCCACCCACCCACCCCACCTTCGCTCGCATAGTTTTTTCAATGGATACAAGCGTTTTATATTGTTTAAACCATTCCAAGAAGAGTGTCATCCTATGGAAAAACTATGCGAGCGAAGGTGGGGTGGGCGGGTGGCCCCTAACAACCAAACTATGCCCATCCACTATTTCAAATGACTTGAACTCTGCACTACACTGTTAACTGTGACTTTTTATTTGTCAATTAATTTCATTTGTTAGTTTACGCCATTACAATGTTATTCATTACTTTTTATGAATCAATTAATTTACTCCTAATTCGTAAAAAGATATGTAAGAAACAATGTAGTTGTTGTAGCGACTTGAAGTCTGGACTACATTGTTTCTTACATTTCTTTTTATGAATTATGAGTAAATTAATAAATTTAATTAATTAATTCATAGAAAGTAATGGATAACAGTGTAATGCAGACTGACTCATTTGAAATAGTGGATGGGTATAGTTTGGTTGGTAGGGGACACCCGCCCACCCCACCTTTGCTTGCATAATATTTTCAATGGATACAGGCGTTTTATATTGTTAAAACCATTCCAAAAAGAGTGTTTTCCTATGTAAAAAGTTATGCGAGCAAATATGGGGTGGGTGGATGTTCCCCACCAACCAAACTATGCCCATTCACCTTATTTCAAATGACTTGAACTCTACACTACATTATTCCCTATATACTTTACACTTAATTCATAAAGTCTAAATTAATAAATGAAATTGATTGAATCATAGAAAGTTAAGGGTAATAGTGTAGTGCAGAGTTCAAGCCATTTGAAATAGTGAATGGGCATAGTTTGGGTGATAATTAATCAATGCTTGTAGAGGTGTAAGGGTGCAAAAAAATATAAAATAATTCAGTTGCAATCAAGATAACATCAAAGAGTTCTTGTTATATACAATTAAATAAGTCTTTAAATTTCATATATGCAAATGTTGTGACATATTACTTCCGAGGTTACATATTTTAAATTTCTCGGTGAGAAATGCTGGTGAACATAAACAAAAACAATTGCATTTTATTACTAACTAGACCCAAACAAGACTTACCAAATGGAATGAAAATGATAACACATACATTGTAAACAACCCCAACAACATCAATACCAAAATATTATACTAAATAATAAATAATATAATAAATATTACAAAGAGTACCATTTTATATATCAATTTCATTTTCTTTGAGTGGTGTAATATTTAGTATTATCACAGTTGAGGGTTTATATGTACGCTAATCTATTGTTTATGTTGTAGTAAAAAAGTGCCTACAGTTTAACCTATAAATTGAGAAATAAACTTACGTTTTGCCGGCTGACCGAACGCGTTCTGTGTAGTGTTACCGAACGAGAACGACATCTTAGTGGGCTAGTGGCGGTAACTCTGCAGGTGGTTTTGGGGGGCGGCAATCAGCCGCTGCAGGACGGCCGGACGCAAAAATAACGAAGCGCGCTGGAAAATCAGAAAAACAACTGTCAAAATATTTTGAAATGAATCAGGTTGGCCACTAAATATTTGATTCAATCGACACCGCAATATATTAGGCTGCATGAATTATATATTTATGACGGATTAGGGCAATATTTTACCTTACTGCTATATTGCTAGTAACTATTCTAGCACAAATTACGTCTTATTATCTGATGATAAAATTAAACGTTGACATCTGTACGCGAACAAGTGAACTATGCGGAGTGAAATTAATAATGGCCGCCGATGACGTACAGTACGCGTGACGTAGGCAACCAGATGATTGGTTGAGAAATTAAAATGCCGTTAGAAAATTTCAAACAGTTAAGGTGGTGGATTTGTGTGACTTAGCAAATATTGCTGTGTACATCCATAGATGTCGCTGACAAGTCAAAATGCACGATTATATATATCACGCTGTATATACATATATATATTATATACACAGCCTGATCTAGTAGCTCAATGACAAACTCTGGCAACTGATTATAAGAAAAATTACATGAACCATTCCGATTCGTTAAGGTCGTTTTAGACAAGACAATTTCTTAGCTCAAAAGTGATTGATTTGCCAAAAACTTCTTCACGTTTGCTAACTAAGATTGCGGAAAGATGCGATAACTTTCCGAGGAAAGAAACTACACTAGAAGGGAAGTATTGTTGTCGTGAACAACTTAGAAAAAAAAATCAATATTTCATGCCTAAATAGTCGAAAAAACCAGATTTTTGTGATGTTTGTGTGTATGTATGTTTGCCTGTACACAAAATTCCGGGAAAACGTATCAACAGATTGCGACCAAATTTGGCAATTAGCCTGAGAACACTATTAGGGGACGATTCAGTAAAAATTAAGCAAAATCGGCCCACTAACATCAAAGTAAACTTAATAAACACGAAACATGTCAGCCTGTATATTAAGTGAAGAGTACTTGGTTTACTACCGAATTTACTATATTATAGTCAAGTTAAGGTCGTTTTAGTCAAAGACAAGTCATTAGCTCAAAAGTTGTTGAATTCATATATCCTCCTCCCATACAATTTGTCCTTGACAAATAGAACGCGTTATATTTTTCCATTCGATCTACCATCCAATTCAATATTTCAAATAATTTGCTGTATAATACAAGACAATTTAGATTGTCTTGTATCTTAACAAACTTTTGAGTCAAGAAATTGTCTTGTCTAAAACGACCTTTAAGTGTGTTCATAGCTTACTGAACTGCATACTGGTGTGGTATTATTGAACACTAATATTAATTTTTATAGATAGTCTAATTACCATTTACTGAATGTGGCATGTCACTATTAAATGAACACATTGTATATCAAGTTAATTGTACATTAGGAACAGGATATTTTTCAATGGGGAATTTGAAACTTTCCAGGCTCTATTAAATATAACTAGTATTTTTGATTAATGTATTCTAAGCATTATACCGTTTCTTTTTTTGTTTTGTTGAAATACATGCAAAGAGTACACACGTCGAGTTTGTAAAAAGCCTACAAACATATTTTACTAAGCTGTCATTGTTTTGCCAAGCAAGCATATTTATAAATATATGTGGTGCAAATAAATAGATTATAGATATACCACTAAACGCTATAAATGCCATCAACCGTAATATATAATTTCTTATTTTCATTCAACGTCGAATATATTAGTATATCTTTCTTTTGTTTAAATATGATTAGTATTATTGAAAATTGCAACTGTTTTAGTGAGTTACCTATGGGAAGGAGCTTAAAGGATCGTGCTACTAATTCTGGAATAGGGTTCGTGTGAAGTCAATGTAGTCCAGCGCGCCGGGGATGGTGCGCTCTGTCTTGGGCTCTTGGTAGGGCTGCATACGAGCCACACAGTAGTCGGCCATATCTTTTGTGAGGTTCTAAAAATAACAAAAATAAATACAACTGTTATATATGATCATAACTGTTATATATAATCATAACTGATATATATATATATATATATATATATATATATATATATATATAATTATAACTGTTATATATAATTATAACTGTTATATATAATTATAACTGTTATATATAATCATAACTGTTATATATAATGTCTTGTTTGCAAACAACTTCTTTTCTACTTGCCATGTTGTAGCATTTATATAGAAATACAATAACTAAAACAAAGATTGTCAATTCATTCTTCTAAAACACTTTCAAGGTTCACCAAGTATGGTGTTTTATGTGTAAAAGGCTGGTAGGATACTAGATCTTCAAGCTAAGATCCTGTTTATGAACCCAACTAGCCCAAATAAGTGTTGTGGTGATACTTACAGCATATAACTCCTCTTTAGTAACATACGGTCGATCACCTGCGGTGATAGCTCTGAAAGCCTTTTCAATCTCCTCAGAGCTCTGCACATTCTCAGTTTCCTTGCTGATCATGAACGCCATGTACTCTTGCAAGGAAACGTAGCCGTCTCTGTTGGGGTCAACTACATCTGTAAAAATTAATGATTCATTTAAATTCATACACATCAATCAGTTTGTTGACCTAACTAATGCAATATGTTGTGATTTTAGGGGAAAAAAACTTGTATCTTTATAGGGCTTCTATATTATCGCCGATCAAGGGAGAAGCTTAGAGGAGTTTAATCAACCGGTATTTACCTTTTACCTCTGAAAAACTGTGAAAGATGATTCGCGAAAATTCTCTCCCCTCTGGGGATCGAACTCAGGCTCAGTACAAGACGGACGACGCCTCTAACCACTCGGCCACTGAGCTGGGTATTTTAGGAATATTTATATACATTTATCAAAGATATCTATCTCTTTTAGGTGGGCTTTGGTTTCCCTAGTATTCTGCGAGATTTCTTGGCCTGATTTTTGAGTATATGTGTTACGTTACCGACGAGTGTCGCTTAAATTGGCCGAACCATCGTGGAGCGCTAGTTACCACTAGCATAACACAGAGATTAGAACTTAGAGCCTGTTGCATTAAAAGTCCGGAGTTTTACTGCTTGGCTACACGCTTCACGCATTCCATGATAGCTTACCTAATATTGCATCAAACTCTGGATCAGGCTGTCCCTCCTCCACCATCGGCAGGTCGTAGCCGAGGGCGCGCAGGCACGACTTGAACTCGCCGTGGTTCAATTTGCCCGATTTCTCCTTGTCAAAGTGCTTGAACATCATGGAGAACTCTTTCAGGGCATCCTCAGAAACGCCTGAAATATAAATTAATTGACATATACAAGTGTGAACCCACCACTTAGCAATCTACATATCTAGATTTCAATCTTATTAGATCTCATCAGTGTAACTCAGCTAGTGAGGATGAATTCACACAATATCTCGTGTGGTTATATACAAAAATAATACAACTTACCCTCTAGGAGGAAAGTTAAACGCCATCTGGCGGCACCACATCAATATGGGTGTGCATTGCTAATTGATGTGTTGCCGCCAGATGGCGTTTAACTTTCCTCCTAGGGGGTAAGTTATAATATTAAATTAATTGATTTTATTAGTATTATTTTTATATTAGGGCTGTAGACATTAGATAGCTGCTTTGTTAAGAGAGTATAAGATTTATAACGAACCTGATTGGTTGCGCGCTTGTATTTGTTGCTCCAAATTGTGCTGCATACGCATTCCCAACTGATCGAGTTGATCCCACTGCTGCGCTAGTCCAACCGTGGAGTGCTCTGTGTAGCGGTTGTCCAAAATTAAATGCTCCTCAAGGATAGCACCCAAATCTTCTATCTTCTTGAGGTCGGAGCGTCTAGCGCGTACTTCGGCAGCCTTACGCTTGGTTGCCTCGAGTTGCTGCTCTAGAGAACCTGAGCCTTCCATCATGGAAGTACTGTACAAGAAAATAGTTATTTTTTACTTGGTTATCAATTATCATTATCTGTATTTCAATGGTTGCATAATGACAAAATTGTTATATATTTAATTTAGTCATTATGCAACCACTAAAATACAGATAATAAGGTCTCACAAAGCATCTTGTCCACAAAACACCTCAAAAAGACATAGTAATTAATATTTCAAGATTGCATATTTGAAAATAGATATACACACTAGTATACACATCCATTATTAGCATAAGTGGATGGCTTATGGTGGATAGTAACCAACAACTGTATACATTATATACAACCCCTTGAATTGTTCAAGTTCTGTTTGTTATAATTGTTGCATAGAAAGTGATTAATTAATACTAGTATTAGTTTAGTAATGAACTCAAAACGCACAACACGAAAATTAATGTTTAGTTTGTGTAAGTATCAAAAACACGGGATGCATTTTATTTACCCATCCCAGCCTAGAATCCGGTAACTGAAATATTACAAACTATATTAATTCTAGTTTTAAATTACAAGTCACTCATAAAAAATGATTTTAAAAGACCTTCCATATTGTAACTTTTGAGAAAATGTGCTTAAAGGTCGTTTTAGACAAGACAATTTCTTAGTTCAAAAGTTTGTTAAAGAAATGAATTCATATATCCTCCTCCCATACAATTTGTCCTTGACAAATAGAACGTGTTATATTTTTCCATTCGATCTACCATTCAATTCAATATTTCAAATAATTTGCTGTATGATACGAGACAATTTAGATTGTCTTGACTAACTTTTGAGTCTTATCTAAAACAACCTTAAAACTTATTAAATTAATTTCATTGGCATATGTGACCTTATATTCGACTAGTTAGTTTCCAGCCCTACTTGAAATCATTATATAAAATAATGTACAATTCTAATTTGTCTAATTTTGAACAATGCGGATATCCATTCATTCTTACCGGGTTTCTGTGAGCCACTGGTGGAACGCATTTGCGTGCTTGGCGAACTCCTTGCGCAATTTATCGTTTTCTTCCTGTCGCTGCGCCTCCTTGCTCAACTCAACATCACGCTCAGCAATGATTTTCTGCAAGTTACGCCAGGTATCTTCTAAAGCTTCCATATTGAACCAGGTGTATGGATTGGGGCCCACATTGAAGCTCTTAATTTGACGATCCAACGCAGCCAAAGCCTCGAAATCTGCCTGAGCGCTTGATAGAGATGCCTAAACGAACACATATATTTATTCACACTAAATCGACTCTACTATTCAAGAATTGAAACTTGCAATCAAGATCGAATATCAACATTATTGAATTAGTTCTCAATAATGTTGATATTCAATCTTGATTTTCAAATCCAAACGGATTAAAAATTCTAGAATACAATTTAATAGCACAATGAAGCTAATGGTAATCCTGAACCATTAGCTTCATTGTGCTATTAAATTGTACTCTAGAATTTTGAAGCTATAATTGAGTCCAGCAATTACCAAACACAATATTAGATGATATAATTTAGTACCTGGAATTGGGCATGCGCGTCACGTAGGGCTCTAATTTCCTCGATGGAGTTGCAACGCACTGGATCAGTCAAATCTTCCTCGGCATTCTCAAACCAAGAGTTAAAAGCGGACGCACGCTTTGCGAATGTCAAGAACAATTCCTCGATCTGACGGAATTGTTCCTGCATGCGCAGTAAACGCTGCTTACGAGCGTCAGAGTCGGCCAACAGTTTCTGCCATCTAAATTAAAATTAAGAAAAACCAAATTGTTATAATTGAAATAAATATACAATATATATATATATATATATATATAATATAATATTATAAACTTTGAATATACAATTTCATACCTTCCAATTACATCAGCATGTCTCTCAGTAATAGCCTTACTCTGATCATGATTGGCAGCAATGAGCTGATCCTTAAGTGCTGTGATGTTCTGAATTCCTTCATGCTCAAAAGCAGTGAGACCTATTAAAAAATAGAATCAATAAGGATATACAAGGCGCATTCGTTTAGCATGGTTTATCATTTTGAGTCGCCCCCGTGGCGTGCAGTATCGCTCAGGTCTTGCGGTCGTGCGCTGCCGGTTGTAAGGATCTAGGTAGAATTATGCGCAATAATAAGCCCGTACCAGCCCAGAGTGATAAACGAAAGGCACTACAGATTAATATAATTGCAATATGGAATAGTCAACTCACCAGCATCAAACGTCTCCTGTTTGGTCAACAATGTCTGCACGGACGACAAGTCACGCCCATACTCCTCGCTCTTAACATGCGTCTCCTTATCAGCAATCCAGCTTTCAACCACATCAGCCTTCCACATGAACTGCAAGTAGGCAGAGTTGTCTACCAGTTTGGCTTTACGGCGAGCAGCTAATGAAGCTAAATGATCTAGTTTCGACTGCAACTGCTGACAACGCTGATTAATACTTTCAGAGTGATGATTGGCGGCAGCCACCAACTTCTCTCCAGCCTCGCTAATATCACTGCAACGATCACGGTGCGCTTGGAAATCCGTTTCGAATGCATCATGTTTCTTCAAGAGACCTATACGCAACCAAAAATATACAAGTTTAAAATGAGCAACATCCCATAAACTTTATAGCTATTGAATGGGTAAATTTAAAATGTCATTATGACAGGATATAACAAAACAAATGTCAAAAAACCTTGAATAGAGCTTGTGATTGGAGCTTTGATAACACCTTTTGTTTAATTTTTCAGTGTTTCCAATAGAGTGAATCTAAAGTAACTACATTCATTAGATGATTTATTTATTGTTCCTATAACAGCGAATACCTACCAACCAAACTATGCCCATTCACTATCCCAAGTAGCTTGAACTCTAAAAGTTATGGATAAATAGTGTAGTGCAGAGTTCAAGCCATTTGAAATAGTTGATGGGCATAGTTTGGTTGGTAGGGGCCAGCCACCCACCCCACTTGTTCTTGCATAGTTTTTTTCATGGTCATGCACACTTTTTTGAGTAGTTTAATCAAAGTTATAACTCATATTTATATAATAAATCAATGCAATAAGGTTATTATTTTGTCCTATTTTTTGATGGGCCTATTAAAATAACATCAATTAAAATAAAACAAAAATGGTTTACCTTGAACAGCCGCCATTGTGTCCCCGTAATCTTCAACCGACAACAACTGCTGTTTCTCACTGATCCATGCCTCCTCCTCCTCAACCGTAGCGAGGAACTGCTGGTAAGTCAAGGACTCGTCCAATTTCTGTCCTCTAGTTGCAGCCAATTGTTTCAACTCGGCCCAGGCTTGATTCAGCGCCTTCAAACGTTGCTCGATTTCGGGCACACCCAAATTGGAAACATCCATCAACTTCTCACCGGCCTCCTGGACAGCTTGAATCGCGGGCTCATGTGATCCCAGTTCAGACTCCAGTCGCTTGTGTTTCTTCTTCAAGTTTTGCACGCCGGTCAAGTCGCGACCGTAATCATCTGAACCGACAAGAAGTTTCTTCTCCCTAAAATAAACCCGGATGATTAAATATTAAGTGTTTAAAAATTTGCCAGAGTATGATTTGCAGCACTACGGCTGATCATGATCAAAGATTCAATTTTGTTTAATAATAATGAACATTGGTAAATAAAATAATTACAATATGGGGATTTTTGTATACCACACGCTACTAATTAAAATTGCATAACATCAGTGATTCTAAACAATGTTAGAAGATCAGAAGCAAAAATCTTACTTGATCCAGGACTCCTCATCAGCGATATCCCTGAAGAATTGATGCAGGGTGTTGGCTTCATTTAGCCTAGCTTGGCGGTGTGCAGCAAGATTCTTAATTCTTTCATAACGTTCATTGATGGATTGGCGTTTTTCTTGAATACTGGCGGTATCAAATTGGCCGCTTTCAATTAGAGAATCAGCTTGGTCATTCATATCTGAAAAAATAATAATCTTGTATTCCCTATTTGTTACTATTTTTAACATTCAGCTCTTTCCACTGTGCCGTCACCGATATTTTTAAAGTTAATTGTATCCCAACGCCAAATTGTACCCACTAATCGGACCTGGAATCCAACCCGGACCATCAGTTCCCACGTGAACTGATGGTCCGGGTTCGATTCCCGGTCCGGTTCGTGGGTACCATTTGACGTAGGGATACAATTAACTTTAAACATAAGCACCCCCCGTACTTACCATTACATCGACGTGTAAAAAATCTTAATTAAATCTCGTTTCTTTTTCACTACTAGACTATAACCACGTGAGAAATTTACTAAGGTTAAAATGATTCTTACCACTAATTCTATCTTCATGTGCTTGAATGTCTGCCTCCACCAACTGATGCTTCTTCATTAAATTCTGTACCGACGCTAAATCCTTGCCGGCATCCTCGCTAGTTAAAAGACTCTCAACCTCACCCAACCAGAAATCCAAATCTTTAACCGCAGCGATATAAGTGCGCTGCTTGTTAGCCTCTTTGAGCTTCAATGATTTCTCACTGCTCTTCTGTGTTAAGAACTCCCACTGATCGGCAATGGACACAAGCCGGCGTTGTACAGCATCCTCCGATCCAGCGCACTGCCGTTTGCTAATCAAAGTGTTGCCATTGGCCAGCACCGATTGAATACGATCAGCATTCGCGGCCAGTTCAGCCTCGAACGCTTGATGCTTCTGGTGTTTGGACTGAATATTCGCGGGATCCTTGTAACTCTCTTCAGTAGCCAGCTGCAGTTTTTCAGCGATCCAGTTCTCAATCTCATCCGCATCGCGTGAGAACTGCTGCAGGGTTTGACTCTCGCCCAGTTTGGAGCGTTTGTCGATCAGGGCGTCCTTCAAGTGGCGCCAGCGGTCCAACACTTGCTTGCGCTTGTCGTCGATTTGTTGCGCGGCGTAGTGCTCGTTGGCGATCAGTTGATCGGCAAGGCTCTGCAGCGCGGCGATCTTCTCCTCGTGCGCATTGATGGCTTTATCGAAGTCCTCGTGTTTTTTAATCAGGGCCTCGACGTTGTCGCCCTTCGAGTCGACCTCCTCGGAGGCGAGGAACGCCTCGCGGTCGGACATCCAGTTCTCGGCTTGTTCGCAGTCGCGGTAGTAGAGGTTGAGGTCCAGGTTTTGGTCGAGCTGGACGCGACGTTGAATCCAAGCACTGCAAAGAGAATTTTCTATATATATATATATATATATATATATATATATATATATATATATATATCGGTTTTCTCTACTAAGCTTATGCGACAGTGATTTTCACCACTGCCCCACAAGCATTTCCAGAAGAGGATGAAGAATGGCCTATTCTCAGAGTGAATTCTCAAATGAAATAAATAACTTCTACCTGTATACAAAATGAAAAAAATCGAAAAACCTGCTCATATGGCATCGAGTTCTCCAATATTTCATTCCACAATGCAATGTTTGCACTCAACACGACCTCAACATATCTTACCGTTCAAGTTCAGCCCTGGCATCATTTAGTTGCTCCAATTTCTCTTGTATTTCTGGACTGGCGTAATGGTTAGAGCTCAACAACTGTTGCCCAAACTGTTCCAATGCTTGGAATGTGCCAGTTCTAGCGTCAATTTCAGTACGATGTTCCTAAATTATTAAGATATATTTTTTTACTAGAAACTATTAAGAAAAACAGTTGAAGAGTGTTGTTACATTGATGGACATAGTTGAATTGTCACGCATTATATTTGAACAAACTAAGCAATAAAGTTTAATAATAAATTGCTTACCTGGTGTCTTTCAATGAGTGCTTCGGCACCAGTGACGTCATTGGCAAGCTCCTCAGAGCTGACCAATCCCAGCATGGAGTTGATCCAGGCGAGTAAATCGCGATGATCGTTGAGGAATCTTTGAAGATCATATGAATCCAAAAGTTTCTCCTTGCGACTATTAGCCTTTGCGGTCAGCTGAGTCCATTCCTCATTAATTTCCTTCTGTTTGGCGTATGTAGCGTCAGCCGTTTCCGGGTGAGTTTGCATCAAGCGGTTGGCAGTTTCATCAAGTTGTTTGATCTGAAGAGTAATAAAAAGAGTTTACATTTATAATGACGACAAAATCGCTCAAATTAGCAGCCCAATACTGGTTTGTATCATTTTTTTTAAACTCCTAGAGGATCTAAAATCTGCCCAGAGGCAATAAGTGTTTTTTGTGACAGGACAAGTTTATATGATGAGATATTTTTTATAAGGACCAATTCTATAATTGAGCAAGTTTTAGCTATAATATTCTATATAATAATAATTTATTATTATCATATTCATATATAAACTTACTTTATCACCCAATGCAGCCAAATCCCTCTCCAATCCTTCATGCTTTCTTTGCAGAGCCTGCACACTGCGCAAGTCCTTTCCAAGATCGTCATTATTCAACGCATCGTCCTTTTCTTGAATCCAATCCTTGGTTTCATCCACATCACGGTGGAATCGCTGTACCTCGTGCGCCGAGCCCAGCTGGGTAGCGCGTTCAGCGGTGAGTTGTTGCAGAGAGTGCCATTTGGTGTTCAAGTGCTATAAGAAAACAATACATTTATTATATAATCAGTTACTGTCTAAACATCCAAATCAGACTGATTTCTATAATCCCTACGAGGGGCGAAATGCCATAGAGAGATCTTAGGCCCAATTCACACATAGGAGGCGAAGAGGCGAAGGCGCGGCGAGAGGCACGACGCTTTCACGTCCCCTCTATATAAACATGTGGTGCAATGCCCACTTAGGTGACGAGGCGCGAGCACTTGCCGTGCCTGCACCGCGTCTTAGCCTCTTCGCCTGAGACACGGTGGCTGGGAGGCGAGAAGCGAAACTATTTCACGCCGCCTCTATGTAAACATGACGCAATGTCGACCCATTCACTGCATATGGTCATCACAATCGCCTATGCGACGTCGCGCCTGGACCTCGCCTACACCGCCGTCACTGACGCCGCTTATGTGTGAATTGGGCCTTATGGGTCCATCTCAGCTAGTGAGGCTGAATTCAATAATCTCAACTGGTTTATTAACAAACTCATCGTTTACCTCCATTTGCGTTTGGATTTTCAAAGCAGCCTCAGTCTGTCCAAGGGTTACCAGTTGCATCGCGATTTCGTTCATCTCGGCCAGCCGTACTTCGTTCGCTTTCAAGTCAGTTTGGAAATCGTCGAACTTCTTTTGCATCACCTCCACCTGCTCTAGGTCCTCGCCGACGTCTTGGACTTGAGCGTGCATTTCCTATAAAAACAAAGTTAAAATGCAAGCGTAAACAACACAGATTTTGACTGAAGTATATAGCAGGATATATTCCCGAAAAATAGTGATAAGCTGGAATTAACAATATTACAATCAAAATCCAGGAAAAAGTACTTGATTGTTATTGCAACAAACTTGACAACTACCCGCGCTCCTCAAAACTCAATTAGCTTTCCCCAGTGATTGTATGACACCCCCAATTACAAGTAAACGTAACTCACTTTATCCTTAATCCATGTGGTCAATTCCGCAGCTTCTCTGACGAGCACATACGCTTTAACAGTTTCACTCAACTTATTCTGACGTTCCCTTACGGATGCCAACAGGCGATCGTATTGTCCGTTAATTTGGGCTTGACGCGCGGAAATCGAATTGTTATCAACCAAATTCTGTTGGGACGCTGTAAGTCCAGCCTCCATTTTCTTCACATAAGCTGCTGGCACGAACCCTTGACGGTCGTTTACTTCAACCTTCCACCAATCCTACAAACAGAATAATAATAATATACGTTTATTATCATGGAGCTGGTTACAATTAACATATAATATATTTTTTGTACTCATGTCCGAAGACAAGTCATTTGCCGCAATGATTTATGTTATGTTATTTCCCGCACTAGTTCGTGAAATGCTATTTTCCGCACTGGTGCGGGAAGTAGTCAATGTCGCTAACTCAAAATTTAGTACCAATGTAAATTACTAATAAAACACTTGTGAAGATTATAATAATTAAAGTAAATTAGAGTAATTAAAAGGAAGTAAATGTAATTAAATAATTAAAAACAAAAGATGTGATTTAATACATAATGGGCAAGACTATACTTAATTATCACATTTTTTTATATCACTTGGTATATTGATACCAATTTAAATAAAAATTGTCATTGCTTACCTTATTATTTGAGTTCAATAAGGTGAGAAGATCGCCCTTTTTCATCGAAACCTCACGTGGGGATTTCTCAGTGTAGTCATACAGCGCCACGACGGCTTCCTTTCCGGTTACGTCAACTACTGGTGGTTCCTGTTGCTGAAATGTGTAAGTATTAGGGATCAAACAATCTTAGTTATCCCCTATTGAACATTTTTACAGAAAAGTATATTTTAATAACAAATGAATTGACTAAGCGATTATAGAGTGAACGATCTATTACCATGTGCGGCTATCTGAGTGAAGAATTACTAAATATAACAATAGTTAATTAATTAATGCTTAAACATTCGGTGGGTCTTGAACCCATGTCTCTGGCTATCTGTGGGACTTGAACCTACTTCGTTTGCCTAATTATATGAAGAAATTTATTACTATTTCAAGTGGGTACTTACTGTGTCTCACTCTTGTGGGACTCGAACCTTCGTCTCTGGCGCTACCAACTGCACCACGGAGTATTATAGATGATAGTGAGCAAGATGTTCGTAATATCCAATGTGTGTGATTAATTGGATATTAATAACATCTTGCGTGCTATGACCTATAACTTTCCATTGTGCAGTTGGTAGCGCAACAGCCAGAGTCGTGAATTATCCCACAGGAGCGGGACACAATAAGTGCCCACTTGAAATAGCAATAAATATCCCTAAATAATTAGGCAGAGACGATTTGTGGGGGCGTACACCTTGGTTAAATTGGCACAGTAGTCTGTAATGATATGAAACTTTTTCATGTCGACCTAATTTGCCATTATCGATATTTTCTTTAAATATTTCTTCAACTATCGACACTCCCATAGTTTCCCGACTACCAAATAATTTTGTTCGATACTGCCTAGCAGTTTGTATCATACTACTCACTCTGCATTCCTGTGCTTGGACTTTAAGGGCTTCAATGGTGTTCCCAAAAGCCAACAAATCACTCATTAGTGCTTCATGTTTCTTCAACAATGCCTCTGAGCTGTCCTCATCTTTACCATAATCCATGCTGCTTACAATCGGTTCTTTCTCTTTCATCCATGACTCGGCTTCGTTGGCGTCAGCATAGTATTGGTGGGCTTGAAGAGAATCTTCCAAATCTTGTTTGCGCTACAAAAATGGATACAAGTTAAACCTTTAATTCCTAACGATGCCCATTTCAAGTTACGTTTTCTTATAAGTAAAGAGCAACAGTAGGTAATGGGATATTTCGACGTGGGAACTAAATCGTGACCGTGGGAAAAAATTTAGTAGTAAAAGTGTAATCTTAATTATTTCGTATGATAGGTGTTATTTTACCTGGCTAGGGTCCAGGAATGTCACAATAATTTATGTAATTAACTGAATGTGGTCTAATTATTTTAGTATGATCATTTTCTATTCTTGCATATTCAAATTTGATCAACAAAAAATATCATACTAAAATTAGATCAAATTCTGTGAATTACCTAAATCATCATATGACATTACTGGACCCTAGTCAGTTAAGACAACAGCTGCTAGACAAGATAATTAAGATTACACATTTACTGATAAGAATTTCCCCACAATTTTAGTTCCCAGGTCCTAGTATCCCATTACTTACTAGCAACCAACAACATTTCTCAGTACCTGGCTAGCTTTGTCCTTCAGATGATCCCAGTGATCATTCAACGTCTTCACGCGGCTGCTAATCTCGTCGCTAGCAAAATGTTCGTCTTCCATCATTTGTTTTCCAGCTTCAATAACTGCGACAATGCGGCCATCATGGTTATGGATTTCAGCCAATACAGCTTGGTGCTTCTTAATCAAGTTCTGTACACCAATCAAATCACGTCCTGCAATAATTGAATTTGAAATTTTATTATAAATTGGAACCAACTGGAATCAGTTTGGGTTTCTAATTTGCTACGAAATAACTGTGGGTACATTAAAGAATATTTTTGATGTATTTACTTTATATATATATTTTACCTCTATTAGTACTAGCTGCAATTGGCTCCTTCTCCCTAATCCAAGCCTCCTCATCCTCAATATCCCTAAACAACTGCTGCACCTGCAGTGAGTCCAACAAACGCTGTTTGCGTACAGCCATGGGCGTTTGCAGCGCCGCATATCTGTCACCCAAAATCTTCTGTTTATGAGCAATATTGTCCGCGTCGAAATGTCCTCGTTCAACAAACTGTGTGGCAGCAGCTTTGATACCCTCAATCCGGTCCTGATGTGCACCAACATCCGCCTCTAGCAGAGCGTGTTTCTTTTGCAAATTCTGCACTGATGTCAAATCTTTTCCGTAATCCTCGGACATTAGTTGCCCTTCGATTTCTGACAACCATAGCTCTACATCCTCGATGGTGCGATTGAACTGCTGTTGTTGGCTGGCTTCTTGCAGTTTAGAGCCCTTTTTATCGGTGGCTTGTACTAGGGTCTCCCACAACTTTACGATTTCCTCCATTCGGGATTCAATACGGGCTAGAAATTAGTGAGTTTATAGTTATGATCTTTAATCATAACATTTTTATATGGCTCGCGGTAGTAGCGTGAAATATTTAACACATTCAAGCTCGGCTGTATAAAGCGAGTTAATTTTGACACATAGAGCGACGTTGCCACATATAAACATTACGTTACTCCAACACTTCTCCAGTCACCGTCACTGCCTGTTTCATTATGAATTACATCGCCACGAATTAAGTTTATATACTTACATTCTGCATAGTGTTTTGCTTCAATCAACTCCTGTGCTGTTGAAGTAATCTCCTCCATCCTGGTTTTGTTAGCGTTCAACTCCTGTTCAAAGTTCTGATGCTTCTGCACCTTACCACCCAAATTAGTGGGGTCCAAATAGCTCTCATCAGTGGCGAACTTAAGTTTCTCATTGATCCAGCCCTTGGTTTCATCGCAATCGCGCTCAAAGTGTTGCAACTTGGACGCGTCCTCCAAGAGGGCTTTGCGCTGGGCGGATTTTTCTTTTAATTCAGAACGACGCTCCAACAACTGAAAATAATAATTTGAACTTAAAATTACTCTTTTTCCATTTTAACGTAATTAAGGAAGTGGCAAATCGCAGTTATTTCTCGGAGAATACGCGCGTGCTATGTTTTATAAAGCAGATAACTCGAGAGTTGTCTGATTTGTACAACCAAGCCTTAATTATAACATTAATTTCTCACCATTGATCTGCGTTGGGCCACATCATCAGCGGCATAGTGCTCGCCATCAATCAACTTGGTTGCAAACTCATCCAGTGCCTTGATTTTCTCCTCTTGGGCAGCAAGTGACTTCTCGAAATCTTCATGTTTTTTAATGAGAGCTTCTACAGAATCTAGGGAATCTCCCAAATCCTCGTTTGCTAAGAAAGCCTCCTGTTTGGCCATCCAGGTGTCGGCCAACTCGGTGTCGCGGTAGAACAGTTGCAAGTCCATGCACTGCTCGTAGAGTATACGACGCTCCTCCCATAGTGCTGCAATGTAATAATTTTTTAAATTTTATTATATAATAATAGCCTACACCAAAAGGTAAAAGCCAAATAAATAATATATTATATAATAATGCTTGTGTGTTACAACTAACATGTAATCGGTATAATTTTCATGTTCTAAAATACTACATTTGGCTACAATATTCATGTTTCAAACAATTGTCTGGCAGTAATTTTAAAAACTTACCAAGTAGGGAATTTTTGTCAGATGACAATGTAGAGAGCTTCTCTTTGACCTCATCAGTGGCATAGTGGCCTCGCTCTAGGAGCTGGAGTCCAGCAGCAGTAGTAGCAGCAAAGCTGTCCTCACGAGCATCAATCTCGCCGCGATGCTCTTGATGTCGTTCTAGCAGGGCCTCAGCGCCGGAAACATCTTTAGCTAGCTCGTCCGCAGATATAACAGCCTTCATGTCATTGATCCAGGATACAAGATCCCTGAAGTCTGCTAGGAAACGGTGCAAGAAGTACGATTCGTCAAGCTTCTCACGCCTTTCCTAAAAAAAAAAATAACAAGATAAATAAGAGATATTTGTTTGATTTAAAGCACTGTCTGCTAGTGATTGGCATTATAAAATGAATTATACTATTGATGAATATCAACTAAAAACTATAAATAACAATCTATTAGGAAATATCGATAATCTGTAAATATAGACACCATTTTCAGCAGCTTTCAAATAATTAGTAATTTTGTTTAACGTCCCAATGATCGTTTTACGTGCATATAAATGAATATGATTTCCCATAAAGAGTAAACCTCAACGTAATGCAACAAGACAATGAATTACAATGATTTATAGTGAGTTATTCAATTAAATACACTTAAAGTGATTTTTGTGATGTGTGAATGACGTCAAAAGCGGCCGCTTTCCGAGGAAACCAGCTTAAGTGCTGGTTTCCTAGCAAGCGGTGTCGATAAATACGGCCGCTTTTGACGTCATTTACGCATGACAAGTACATGTAATTGAATAACTCACCAGATTCCATCGTAATTCATGATATTTTCTCAATACTTTGAAGAATACTGTTATCTGGATTACCAGATTTATTTAAATATACATAAAAAAAAATGTATGACGTCAAAATGACGTGAATTACAGCCGCTTTTGTCCACAAAAAAATTGGTTTCCTAGGAAGCAGTTCCTAGGAAACCATTTTTTTTTATCGTCGCGCAAAAATGTTCCTCATATAATTGAAGACCGCTGATGAATGTATGAGTGAATCTGTATTCAAATGTGGACTACCGTCAGTTTCTACACCTACTAAAGGTATGCCCGCCTTGAGGCATTGGGCGTAGAAGCTATTCAATATTTAAATGCATCGGTATATGCGATTAAGCGTGATCCGCCTTGAGGCGGAGTTGGATATTAGAGGGTTAAACTTGCAGTATAATACCGTGTATTTATACCATACGTAAGAGTGATTTACTAGACAAATTACTTACTTTAGCTTTAGCTGTTAAACTCTGCCAATACGCCTCAATCTCAGCCCTTTTAGCTTGTATTTGATCGCCATGATCGGCATGAATACCACACAGCCTATCAGCCTCCTTGCCCAGAGTACTGACTTTGTCTTCCAATGCAGCTAAATCCCGCTCAACACCTTCGTGCTTTCTTTGGAGTGTTTGCACACTTGCTAAATCGCGTCCATAGTCATCTGATGACAGCACAACATCCTTTTCAGCAATCCACGCTACAGTTTCGTCAGCATCGCGATTAAAACGTTGAATTTCATGTGCCCCATAAAGCTTGTCCTGGCGCATTAGTGCCATTTGCTTGAGTTTTTGCCAAGCTTCATTCAACTCCTATAACAAAAAATTAATATTACCATAATTTCAAATCAAAATTTACTGTATTAACGGCTACAAACGAAAAGTCAATACGTTTTTCTGCGATGAGTATAACCCCGCCCCTAGGTTGTGTGCACTGTGGGCCCTAACTGATCTATGATGCCGTATACAAGTGAGGTTGCAGAAAAATATATTTCAAAGATGTACCAAAAAAAGTTATTAATATTTACTGATACTAAACAAAAATCTGATATTAATCAAAATTATGAGTATTTCAATGCAAATAAACAATAGAAATTAACTCCTTCTGAATTTAAATTACCACTCTCCAACCTTTCTGGGATGTTTTCCTACAAAGACCTTTTTTTGGCACTTAAAAAGATTTTTGTAGGAGGGGTTGCAAACCAAAAAGTTTCAGAAACACTGCCTTATTCAACTCTAGCTAGTTGGGTCAACTCTTTCTAGAAAAGTTTCCCAACTAGAGGTGGATTCAAACTAACAAACCAACCTTCCATGCACAATAGCTTTAGACTGAGGCCTTATCATAGATCACTGCCTAATGGACTATACTTTACTTACATCTTTGCGTGTGACAATAGTATCCCTATCCGGATGTCCATCCAACAACAACTTCTCCGCCAGTTCATTAACCTCAGTCACACGATACTCTTGCGACGCCATATCCTTCTGGAACTCATCAAACTTCCTCTGTAAGACCTCCACATGCTCCAAATCATGTCCAAACTCTTCGGTCGTCAAAAAAGTGCCTTTGTCCTTAATCCAGAACATCACCTCATCGCACTGTCGCAGATATTGCACAAGCACTAACGCCTGTTGCAGTTTCATGCCCTTCTCGGCGAGTTTTGAGAGTAGCTGCTCCCACAGACGGTGCAACTCCTCCAAACGTTTTCGGATCGTTTCGGATTCGTAGTGGCTCTGGTTGATCATCTCGCGGCCGGTGTTGTCCAGCACAACGATGGCGTTGCTGTGCGCGGAGACCTCAGCCTCGAAGGCTTGATGCTTCTGAATTTTAGCCTGGAAAACAAATTATTAAAGTGATTGTTTTAATTAGTTTTTATTGAATTAAACCATCCAATTCAGTTTGGTCGTAATTGTTTTATTTTACAATCAATTATGTTGTGCAAACTTATGATTACAATATTGTAATATATCTTTACAATATTGTAAAATATCTTTACTATACTGAATCTGTAGTCTTGAAGGTCTTCTTTGAAGAGCCAGGGGGGAAAATTGTAATTATCTTTAAAATATTGTAATATATCTTTACATTATTGTAAAATATATCTTTACAATACTGAATCTGAGGCCTTGAAGGTCTTCTTTGAAGAGCCAGGGGGAAAAATTGTAATTATCTTTACAATATTGTAATATATCTTTACAATATTGTAAAATGTCTTTACTATACTGAATCTGTAGTTTTGAAGGTCTTCTTTGAAGAGCCAGGGGGGAAAATTGTAATTATGTTTACAATATTGTAAAATATCTTTACAATATTGTAATATATCTTTACAATATTGTATCTGTAGTCTTGAAGGCCTCATTTGAAGGGCCAGGGGGGAAAACAACAAGGTCCAAAAGTTGCAGTTTTGAGATAATCAAATTTTAATTTAATAGTTATGAAAAAAGGTGAACAATTTTTAACAGGTAACCCAACCAGCATTAATACCGGTATATATAGCGATAGATATTTAAATACCGAAATACTGGTATTATAATTTGCTCCGGTATTGCAATGTCTAAATCAGATTTTTAGATATAGGAATAAGAAATATATGTATATTGTTTACCTGTAAATTGGTGGGATCTTTGTAGCTCTCATCAGAAGCAGCTTGCAGTTTTTCCAAAATCCATGACTCAAGTTCATCTGCATCTCTTTTAAAGTATTGGAAACGACGTGCATCTTCCAGCTTCTCCCGCTTGGCGCGTGCATCATGTTTAAAGTTATCATATCGACTCAACACTTGCTGTCTCCTCTCCTGAATATCCTCGGCTGTTTCGAGGATTTTCACCTCCTTGGGGGGAGGTATCTGATCCATATTTGTGCACCTCCAAGCCTATCCTTGGGTGAGTCTACAAAATAAATTCAAACAGATAATAATGTAAATATTAAGCAAAATTGGGGTCAGCTAAATTGAAAGTTATTTGTGTGTATGTGGAGGTGTGTTGTCAACCAAGTTAAAGGTCAATTATGTTAATACAAATGATGACTCATTTATTATACAACACTTGAAAACTTGTTTTTATATATAGATTTGCATTGTTCAAATTGAATTAATACATTTTATATTTAGGCTGGCATCAACACATGGCATAAGCATCTGAAGGTCATTTAATTGAAACAAATAGTTATTACTAGTATTTAGGCTGGATTGTTTATAGCTTAGTTAAGGCTCAGTTGTATAAAGCAGATAACTCTAGAGTTAATTTGATCATGTAAGGTGCCTTAAAGGCACCTTACACAGTCAATAATACTGTCAATCCTAGTACTATCAATATTTGCTTCAATCCTCCATTTATATTTATCTAGTAATCAATAATCCAGATAAAGATCAGTATTCACTTCATTACATCATTACTATACATTACATGATGAATAATACTGGCTATATTTTAGAATAATGAACATTTTAAACATATTATTGTACAGTAATACTGTCATTATTCCAAAATATTGACTGTAATATTGAGCTTTGAGCAATGTTTGTAAGAAATGTTATATTTGAAAAATTTGCATATTTCTATATATTTGAAAAATTTGCATATTTCTATATATTTTGAAAAATGTGTATATTTCTATATATTTGAAAAATTTGCATATTTCTATATATTTGAAAACAATTGCAATTTCTATATATTTGAAAAAATTGCATATTTCTATATATTTTGAAAAATTTGCATATTTCTATATATTTGGAAAATTTGCATATTTCTATATATTTGAAAACAATTGCAATTTCTATATATTTGAAAAATTTGCAATTACTATATATTTGAAAAAATTGCATATTTCTATATATTTTGAAAAATGTGTATATTTCTACATATTTGAAAAATTTGCATATTTCTATATATTTGAAAACAATTGCAATTTCTATATATTTGAAAAAATTGCATATTTCTATATATTTTGAAAAATTTGCATATTTCTATATATTTGGAAAATTTGCATATTTCTATATATTTGAAAACAATTGCAATTTCTATATATTTGAAAAAATTGCATATTTCTATATATTTTGAAAAATTTGTATATTTCTATATATTTGGAAAATTTCCATATTTCTATATATTTGAAAAAAATGCAATTTCTATATATTTGAAAAATTTGCATATTTCTATATATTTGAAAAATTTGTATATTTCTATATATTTTGAAAAATGTGTATATTTCTATATATTTGAAAAATTTGCATATTTCTATATATTTGAAAACAATTGCAATTTCTATATATTTGAAAAAATTGCATATTTCTATATATTTTGAAAAATTTGCATATTTCTATATATTTGGAAAATTTGCATATTTCTATATATTTGAAAACAATTGCAATTTCTATATATTTGAAAAATTTGCAATTACTATATATTTGAAAAAATTGCATATTTCTATATATTTTGAAAAATGTGTATATTTCTATATATTTGAAAAATTTGCATATTTCTATATATTTGTGAAAAAAATTGCAATTTCTATATATTTGTAAAATTTGCAATTTCTATATATTTGAAAAAATTGCATATTTCTATATATTTTGAAAAATTTGCATATTTTTATATATTTTGAAAAATGTGTATATTTCTATATATTTGAAAAATTTGCATATATATATATATTTGAAAAAAATTGCAATTTCAATATATTTTAAAAATTTGCAATTTCTATATATTTGAAAAAAATGCATATTTCTATATATTTTGAAAAATGTGTATATTTCTATATATTTGAAAAAATTGGCATATTTCTATATATTTTAAATTATATCTATATCAAATTGGATTATATTCATCGACAAAGTCTCATTACCTTATCCAATTGGACTCAATTAGATAAGGTCACCAGATTAGTCATTTCAAAAACGCGTCTCGTCCTCAAACGACACAAATACGGATGATAAAATACACATGAACGCGTTCCAAATATAGCGATGACATAACGGAGGGGGGAGTGAACTCACAGACGACCAAACGAATTACACGGCGCGCGCGGGTAGACAATCAATAACAACAATTTGCTTGGGCGATTGTATAACTGCACTGCCGAGAGGAAGCACAGCGGCGCCGACTTATTACATGAAAATTAAATAATAGGAATATTTTGGCAAGATAAAAACTAATAATGTTAATACATTTCATAATTCATA
This sequence comes from Lordithon lunulatus, assembly GCA_963942505.1. Taxonomy (NCBI): domain Eukaryota; kingdom Metazoa; phylum Arthropoda; class Insecta; order Coleoptera; family Staphylinidae; genus Lordithon; species Lordithon lunulatus. Next base: position 58,587,785 of record OZ012669.1, read on the forward strand.
AAAACTAAAATTCAGGGTACAATTTTAGTTTTTATGAATGTGTGTGAATAAAAATTATAAATTAATAAACTGACCCCCTCAGATTTTAATACTGAACACCAGATTTTACTGCCAGCACCTCAGAATTGAGTAAAACTTACAAGTTCAAAGAATGTATAATGCTAATAGCAACTATTTTAAATGAGAACTAACTTCAGTAGCTTGGCGATGTTGACTAGTTGTGTTTTCTATAGAAAATCAGTGTTGAAATTTGTTGAGTCAATGAGAGTAATTTAACATATTATCCCCTGTATTCACCAATGTTCCATAAATGTATCAATTTTTCAAACTAGTGTACATGATATCTCTAGATGTTGTTAAAATTAACAACACATACCCCCATATTCACGAATGTTTCATAAATATATAAATAGGTATTGAACCCATAAGTATTCATTGTTATAGCAACAATAAACATATTATCTAGAGAATGTAGTTACTTTAGATTTTCTCTATTGGAAACACTGAATAATTAAACAAAAGGTGCCATCAAAACTCCAATCACAAGTGCTAGTATTCCCAGTATTTGACATTTGTTTTAGTAATTTCTGTCACAATGACATTTTCAATTTGTCCATTCAATAGCTTATGGAACTAACAATATTGGTGAATACAGGCATATGTGTTTTAAATTAAATTTACTATTAAACTCTTTTTAGCTAGTTTAACAACTATTAAGCAACTGCCTAAATCAAACAGTTTTTAACTAATTATAAGTGAGAAATAACGAACAGTTACTAATTTCTGAATTGACGTATTTAAGGTGGATTATTATCTTTCCATAGGTAGATAGCAAATAGTAGATGATTTAAAGAATTACGATGTGGGAGTGAGGAAGAGTGAGTCACAAAATAATTTAGGCCAAAATAATTGCACACCTACTGGAGATAGGGCACTGATAAGAAAAAAGATGACAGTGAATAATTATGGGTTGTGTGATGAAATATTTGGATTGTCTGTCACATGAAAGACAACTGGGGACATAGGACTGCAAAATAAACTGGATGTACATAGAAATTAGAAGAATAAAAATATGGAAAAAACAGAAAACCATAAACAAATGAGAAATTTTGAAACATACTAATTAGCAGTATTCAAGACTATATACATGCCAAACTCATATAATGGAAGTGAAGAGGCTGAAAGACTATGGTTGATGGCCTCTTGTACATGTATATCTTGTATGTATGTATGTTACAATAAATATATCTTCTTCTTCTCTCTATGTTAGTGTTAATGCTGCATTCCGCTATCATACCAGGTACGTATTGTATGTATGTATGTTACAATAAATATCTTCTTCTTCTCTGGAAGTGAAGTATGGATGATGAATGAGCAACAAAAATCAAGAATACAAGCAGTGAAGATGAAATATCTTAGAAAAGTGGAAGGAATTACAAAGACAGAAATACAGACATAAGGAAACAGCTAGGAGTATCAGCAATACAAAAGATGAAAGAAGAAGGGTATTATGGTGTTGTTATTGTTAAGTGAATTTATTATTATCCTGCCGCTATATCATTTCCTACATGTGTGTATGACACAGTGTAGTTTGTGGCTGCATCAAAAAAGATATAAGAAACTAGATAATGTCACAGACTTTTACCCAAACCTATTATCGTCTTTGAATAGGACTGATATTATAGGACACTACTCGCAGATTAGGACATAATAATTATCATTCTACCTACAACATTCATTCCACACCAACTCTCTGAAGACATCAGAACCAGCCAACATGGCCGAGCTACAGCTATCACTTCAAATAGTTGTTAACCATTATACATTAAATATTTTTAAATTTGTACGAGTTTTCCTCAATCCTGAGGTGGTGGCATCGAAACCCCGCTGTTCTACACATCAAATTTAGTGACATCATTACACATCAAGGGTCAGATCCGTATAATAATAATAATAATTATTATTATACAACTAGCAATGTGTAACATACTCTTAATGTACACGAAAAACCCCAAAGAGCGTTCGCGTAACTATCAAAGCTACACAAAAATCAAGTCGACAGAAAGCCGGAAACGTCAAAACAATATAACATCGGACATTTGGTGGATGGACCGGGGTGTGGTCGTTTTACACATCGATTTATACATTACCACGCCCGTACATCTTACATTCGCAGCTTGCACACATTAAGTAAACTTTAGGTACTCACAGTTATTCCTTATTTCCAATTAGTAGCACACCAAACGCCCCGTTATTCCTTAAAAATCGCGTCGCAACAAAATGGCTCGCGTCACGACAAATTCCTCACTCGACTGACGCGTCGATTGTTTGCAACGCATGCGCCGCAGAAAATCGTAGAATGGGTGCGTTCCGGCCAGTTCAGGAGTTGCTGTTCAGAAATAAAATATTAATAATTACCAATAGGTAATTAATAGAACTATTAATTAATAATTATCAATAGGTAATTAATAGCACTATTAATTACCAATAGGTAATTAATAGCACTATTAATTACCAATAGGTAATTAATATTACACTTTATGCAGAAACTAATTACGTTTTCATCTATTTTATTATATGTACAACCTAATCGGCAATTTTAATAACAAAAATAGTATGTCCTACAACTATAAATATCATAAATTATCAACTAGATGATTTATTAAAACTCTAAATTTTAATTTGTGTATATTTGGTCACATACAGTATGTACTGCTTTTTATTGGATTTAGTAGTACAATATACAATGGTGTACAGCATATCTCGCTGAAGTTAAGTATTAATAACCCTCCCGCACGGACAAGCAATTATATTTACTGTTATGATGTTGCAAATACCCCGTCTTTGGATTTCTTCGTCGGCAATTAAAGACATTTGACACATGGGTTGCATAATATAGTAACATAATTTTATACTAGATTACAGTGTAGCTAACCTATTTAATTTTGCAATACAAAAAATACGTGTAACAGCTGATTTCAGATGAAATTGCGCAATTGCGTTAACATAACCTACAATTACACACGTCTGTCACCGGTTGCATTATATCCTTGTAATTCTCTATGACTGATTGAGACATGTATATAAAGTTCAGTGTAGGACTGCTATATTTGGTGGTGGCTTTATTAGGTGTGAGTGTGCAATGTTTAGAGTTTATGTCAATACCCTCAGCTGTGATTGGGGGTCTAGCCACTGTTGGAAACTTTGCAGTGGATCGTACTGTTTGCAAATTGAAGGAATGCTGTGATGAGAGACATATTCCACATAAGTTGAGTAGTAAGTACAACATGCTTCTTTTTGTTGTTTCTAGTTATGTCATTGTTTCCATATTGAATTGTTTGTGTTTAATGTACTCAAATTCACAAAAAAATAATAATAATAATTGAGGATTTGATGTACTAAACATAGGTTGTATTTATTATTCTTTATATATATATATATATATATATATATAATAGATATATATATTATATCATATTCACATATGTTAATCACGGTTAATATAATTTAGTAAATAGGCTTGCCAGATGTGCAACCAAATACACTGTTATGTAAAAATTGCATACAACGTAAGTGAACTTAAAACTTAAAATAATACAATATTAGCAATCTAATGGTTTACAAATACTGCTATTAGATTAATAACATTATATATGCCCCTGTCCATCAATCGATCATGGTATATCTGCCCAAGGATTATGAGCCAAAGCATATAACTCTTTCCTGTGCAATTTTGATATGATAATAATATAATACTAAAACTATTATATTATTATCATATTTTTAAATTGATATCATATATGTACAAACATGTTAAATCATTTAAAACTTCAGTACCTTGAAATACTTATTAGTTTGCTACTGCAGGTCTGGAATCCACTCTCAGACACAAGCTCTATGGGCAGCACATTGCTCTTGACACAGTTGTCAAAGCAATCACAGCTCACTTCAGTCGGCAGACCACGCAAAAGGCATTGACGTTGAGTCTGCACGGTGGGCCGGGCGTGGGCAAAAATTACATCACCAAATTCATCAAAGACAGTCTGTATGAGATAAAGGCAGACAGCAAATTCGTGCATCATTTCATTGCACGGTACAATTTCCCTGAGAGCAGACGGGTTGCAGATTATAAGGTTGGTACTAATGTGTATATGACATGTGCGTATTATAGCTGTCAAACTAGGAATCTTAAACAGAAATCTGTAAAAAAAAATTATTTTAAATACATTAAACACAATTACTATATTTCTTACAATCTAGCCACACTGGTAGCATAATCTCTAAAAAGTTAAAAATACAACATAAAAGTTAAAAAAAAACACATAACTTATATAACCAGTTTAAGTATGAATTACATTGTACAAACTTCATCAAGTAACTTGAGTATGTTTCTAGTTTCAAGTAACTTGAGTATCTTTCTATTTTCAAGTAACTTGAGTAAGATTCTAGTTTCAAGTAACTTGAGTATCTTTCTAGTTTCAAATAACTTGAGTATCTTTCTAGCTTCAAGTAACTTGAGTATGTTTCTAGTTACAAGTAACTTGAGTATGTTTTTAGTTTCAAGTAACATGAGTATGTTTCTAGTTTCAAGTAACTTGAGTATGTTTCTAGTTTCAAGTAACTTGAGTATGTTTCTAGTTTCAAGTAACTTGAGTATGTTTCTAGTTTCAAGTAACTTGAGTATGTTTCTAGTTTCAAGTAACTTGAGTTTGTTTCTAGTTTCAAGTAACTTGAGTATCTTTCTATTTTCAAGTAACTTGAGTAAGATTCTAGTTTCAAGTAACTTGAGTATCTTTCTAGTTTCAAATAAGTTGAGTATCTTTCTAGTTTTAAGTAACTTGAGTATGATACTAGTTTAAAGTAACTTGAGTATGTTTCTAGTTTCAAGTAACTTGAGTATGTTTCTAGTTTCAAGTAACTTGAATATCTTTCTAGTTTCAAGTAACTTGAGTATGATACTAGTTTAAAGTAACTTGAGTAAGATTCTAGTTTCAAGTAACTTGAGTATCTTTCTAGTTTCAAGTAACTTGAGTATCTTTCTAGTTTCAAGTAACTTGAGTATGTTTCTAGTTTCAAGTAACTTGAGTATGTTTCTAGTTTCAAGTAACTTGAATATCTTTCTAGTTTCAAGTAACTTGAGTATGATACTAGTTTAAAGTAACTTGAGTAAGATTCTAGTTTCAAGTAACTTGAGTATCTTTCTAGTTTCAAGTAACTTGAGTATCTTTCTAGTTTCAAGTAACTTGAGTATGATACTAGTTTAAAGTAACTTGAGTATGTTTCTAGTTTAAAGTAACTTGAGTATGTTTCTAGTTTCAAGTAACTTGAGTATGTTTCTAAATTATTATTTAAAGGCTGATCTATATAATTGGATCAAGGGCAACGTGTCCGCCTGTCCCTACCAGCTGTTCATCTTCGACGAGGTGGACAAAATGCCAGCGGGCGTGCTGGACGTCATCAAACCGATGATCGACTACAATGAGAATGTCGATAAGATTGATTTTCGAAAGTGCATTTTTATCTTTTTATCCAACACTGGAGGTAGTCTCATCACTAAACGGATGATGGAGCTGTGGCGCGAAGGCCGCAAGCGGTACGACATCGAGCTGCGGGATTTTGAAAGTATTATCGCACAGGGGTCGTTCAATGAAGAAGGTAAATTTATATCAGCTAGATTTTAGATGCTAAAATTTTTTATGTGGCCAGAATACATTAAACGTGTATTACATTGTACTAGATTCGTCAGGAAACTTTCTAGTTGCAATAATCATACCAGTTTTGTACTTCTAATCGAAGTGCGCGACTTCCTTCTAACTACTAGGCTAGTGAGCTGGGTTTGTTAAAAAAAATTAAACAATTACCTCACTAGTCCCATATTTTCTTCCGGAATATTCAACAAAAGTTTAATCAATATTGTTTTGCACAGGTGGTTTTCATCATTCCGACACGATCAAAAGCAATCTCATCGACCACTACATTCCGTTCATGCCGCTCGAGTTGGAGCAGGTGCGCTATTGCGTGCTAGATCAGTTCAGGGAATGGGGCATCTCACAGCCGACTGAAAAATATGTGGAGTGAGTTTAATTTCTTTTACATTCGACGCTAGAAACTCAAAATACACGGGGGGGGGGGGTTTATTCTGTAGATTCAGATGGTCAAATCAATAAAGATATTAGTAGGTATAGATTTTGTTTTGTAATTAGAACGAATTTGTTTTGTTTTATAGCGACGTGATCTCTATTATCGAATGGGGTCCAACAGGATACACCATTTATTCAAAGACGGGCTGCAAGAGGATCAGTCAAAAGGTGGCGATGACCGTCCAAGACATCTATTCCGAACGGGATGAGCTTTAAGAAATAATACTCCGGCTGGCTCGGGGGTTTTTATTTAGTTAAAATGCGCGCGGTGTTGACGTTTACGGGCTGTGAACCTGGTTATCAAATGTCGTGATTAATTCAATCTTATTATTATGTGTACCATTTTTTTATAGATATAAATATTTTTTTGATAAATAAAAAATTGCATACCAGTCTTTACAACATCCAAAGTTTTATTTAACACTAACAAAATATCTACACCAGTCTTTACAATATCCAAAGATTTATTATATATATATATATATATATATATATATATATAACAAAATATCTGGTGTGATAGAATCGGATTTATCCCTACACCTCTACATTCTACCTCTTGGTCTATTTACCATACAACAAAAAATATTTAGGTAAGTTTTATTATTTTCTTATATATTTTGTTGTTCAACAACAATAATTGTAAAGTATAATGTAAAGCAATGTACATCAAAAGGTAAAATGTCGAAAGTGACATTAAAACATATCGTTAATAAATGAATAAATAAATAAATAAATAAATAAATAAATAAATAAATAAATAAATAAATAAATAAATAAATAAATAAATAAATAAATAAATAAATAAATAAATAAATAAATAAATAAATTAATAAATAAATAAATATATTTTTTAATCGTCTTATAAATTTGAGATCTGGATGATAAGACGCACCTCAAATTTATTATATGTGTTTTATAGTCCGAAAAATACGGTACTTAAAAAACTGGACCCTAAACATATAGGGTGTCATTTGAAAAACTTGTCGATAATGTCATTGCACATTCAAAAATGGCCGAAAAAAAGATGACACTTTCATTAAAAATTGGCAATTTAAAATTAAAAATGTCCGAGCAATTTTTGCAAAAATCATAAATAAAGGTTTTATCGAATTTACTCCATACGTTAGGGACACCCTGTATGTTTATGGTCCAGTTTTTTAAGTAGTTCGATCACAACTTCCACTATAAAAATTATGAGGATGACGTCATTGTACATTCAAAAATGGCGTGTGTACGCGGTAAACTGTAACAGTGATAACACCAATAAACGATTATGATTACGATTTGCCGAACAAAATTCCGGGAAAACAGCGGAATGGATCGCAACCATGCTTGCAAATCGGCTGGGAAACCGAAGTTGGGACGATCCCGTCAAAATTTGAGTAAAATCGGTCCACAAACAGAGATATTATATCAAGATAAACCGTTTATCTTTCCCGCCAATTTGATTTGCAGGAACGCCAAACCCGGCAAAAAAAAAAGTTGGTGTAACTTGGGTTGCATAATAGTTTGATTGTATATATAGTTAAAACATTTAATTACGCACAAAAGAAAATGAAAATGATACAAAAAGACGAATATTGTTTTATATAGTCAAATATTGTCAAATAAATGTCAAATACTGTGAAATATACGTCAAATATTGTTTAATATTGTTAAATATCGTCAAATATGATCAAATACATTTCAAATATAGTCAAATAATATCAAATATTGTCATATATTGTCAAATTTAGTAAAATATTGTTATATATTGTCAAAAATAACGTCAAATATAATCAAATATTGTTAAATATCGTCAAATATGGTCGAATATTGTCAAATATAGTCAAATACATATCTAATATTGTCAAATATCATCAAAAATAACGTCAAATGTTGTCAAATATAGTCAAATATGGTCAAAAACATATCAAATATAGTCAAATATCGTCAAATATTGTCAAATAAAGTCAAATATTGTTAAATATCGTCAAAAATAACGTCAAATATTGTTAAATATCGTTAAATATTGTCAAATATGGTCGAATATTGTCAAATATAGTCAAATACAAATGAAATATTGTCAAATATCGTCGACATTAACGTCAAATATAGTCAAATATTGTTAAATATCGTCAAAAATATCGTCAAATATTGTCGAATATTGTCAAATATAGTTAAATACATATCAAATACTGTCAAATATCGTCAAAAATAACGTCAAATGTTGTCAAATATAGTCAAAAACATATCAAATACTGTTAAATATAGTCAAATATAATTAAATATCGTCAAATATTGTGAAATATAACGTCAAATTTTGTCAAATATCGTCAAATATTGTTAAATATCGTCAAAAATAACGTCAAATATTGTCAAATATCGTTAAATATTGTCAAATATGGTCGAATATTGTCAAATATAGCCAAATATAGTCAAATACATATCAAATATTGTCAAATATCGTCAAAAATAACGTCAATTATAGTCAAATATTGTGAAATAGCGTCAAAAATAATGTTGAATATAGTCAAACATTGTTAAATATCGTCAAATATTGTCGAATATTGTCAAATATAGTCAAATACATATCAAATACTGTCAAATATCGTCAAAAATAACGTCAAATGTCAAATATAGTCAAATATGGTCAAAAACATATGAAATATTGTCAAACATAGTCAAATATAATTAAATATCGTCAAATATTGTGAAATATAACGTCAAATTTTGTCAAATATGGTCAAATATTGTTAAATTAGGTCAAAAATAACGTCAAATATTGTTAAATATCGTTAAATATTGTCAAATATAGCCAAATATAGTCAAATATAGTCAAATACATATTAAATATTGTCAAATATCGTCAAAAATAACGTCAATTATAGTCAAATATTGTGAAATGTCGCAAACATAGTCAACTATAGTCACATTTTGTTAAATATCGTCAAATATTGTCAAATATAGTTAAACATCGTCAAAAATAACGTCAAATATTGTCAAATATAGTCAAACATGGTGAAATATTGTCAAATACATGTTAAATATCGTCAAAAATAACGTCAAATATAGTAAATTATTGTTAAATATCGTCAAATATTGTCAAATATGGTCGAATATTATCAAATATAGTCAAATACATATCAAATATTGTCAAATATCGTCAAAAACAACGTCAAATATTATTAAGTATCGTCAAAAATGGTTAAATTTCGTCAAATATAGACAAATATTATGAAATATAGTCAAATATGTTAAATATTGTCAAAAATAACGTAAAATATAGTCAAATATCGTCAAATATTATCAAATATTGTTAAATATCGTCAAAAATAACGTCAAATATTGTCAAATATAGTCAAATATGGTGAAATATTGTCAAATACATGTTAAATATCGTCAAAAATAACGTCTAATATTGTCAAATATTGTTAAATAACGTCAAATATTGTCAAATATGGTCGAATATTGTCAAATATAGTGAAATACATATCAAATATTGTCAAATATCGTCAAAAATAACGTCAATTATTGTTAAATATCGTCAAAAATAATGTCAAATATTATCAAATATAATCAAAAATCGTCAAAAATAACGTCAATTATAGTCAAATATTATGAAATATCGTCAAACATAGTCAAATATTGTTAAATATCGTCAAATACATGTTAAATATCGTCAAAAATAACGTCAAATATAGTAAATTATTGTTAAATAACGTCAAATATTGTCAAATGTGGTCGAATATTGTCAAATATATATTAAATATTGTCAAATATCGTCAAAAATAATGTCAAATATTATCAAATATAATCAAATAACGTCAAAAATAACGTCAATTATAGTCAAATATTGTGAAATATCGTCAAACATAGTCAAATATTGTTAAATATCGTCAAATATTGTCAAATATTGTTAAATATCGTTAAAAATAACGTCAAATATTGTCAAATATAGTCAAATATGGTGAAATATTGTCAAATATGGTAAAATATTGTGAAATACATGTTAAATATCGTCAAGAATAACATCAAATATTGTCAAATATAGTCAAATACATGTCAAATACATGTCAAATATCGTCAAATATTGTTAAATATCGTCAAATATTGTTAAATATCGTCAAAAATAATGTCAAATACATATTAAATATCGTCAAATATATTCAAAAATTGTTAAACATAGTCAAATATTGTTAAATATCGTTAAATATGATCCAATATATTGATATATTATCAAATACATGTAAAATATCGTCCAAAATAACGTCAAATATGGTCAAAAACATATCAAATATAATCAAATATCATTAAATATCGTCAAAAATAACATCAAATATAGTCAACTATCATCAAATATTGTCGAATATTGTTAAATATCGTCAAAAATAACGTCAAATATTGTTAAATATCGTCAAATATAGTCTAATATCATCAAATATTGTCAAATATTGGTAAATATCGTCAAAAATAACGTCAACTATAGTCAAATATTGTGAAATATCGTCAAAAATAACGTCAGATATTATCAAATATAGTCAAATATCGTCAAATATGGTCAAATATAGTCAAATATAGTCAAATATAGTCAAATATTATCAAATACATGTTAAGTATCGTCAAACATAACATCAAATATTGTCAAATATGGGCAAATATTGTCAAATACATGTTAAATATCGTGAAATATTGTTAAATATCGTCAAAAATAACATCAAATATTGTCAAATATAGTTAAATATAATCAAATATTGTTAAATATCTTCAAATATAGTCAAATATGGTGAAATAAAGTCAAATATCGTGAAATATTGTTAAATATCGTGAAATATTGTTAAATATCGTCAAAAATAACATGAAATATTGTCAAATATAGTCAAATATATGTCAAATATTGTTAAATATCGTCAAAAAATATGTCAAATATAGTCAAATATCATCAAACATTGTTAAACATAGTCAAATATTGTTAAATATCGTTAAATATTGTCAAATATAGTCAAATAGTGTCAAATACATGTTAAATATCGTCAAATATTGTTAAATATCGTCAAAATAACATCAAATATAGTCTATACATGTCAAATATTGTCAAATATTGTTAAATATCGTCCAAAATAATGTCAAATATTGCCAAATCATGTCAAATATAGTCAAATATTGTTAAATATCGTCAAATATTGTCAAATAGAGTCAAATATTATCAAATACATGTCAAATATTGTTAAATATCGTGAAAAATAACGTCAAAAATTGTCAAATACATGTCAAAAATAGGCAAATGTTCTTAAATATCGTCAAAAATAACATCGAATATTGTCGATAATAGGCAAATATTATCAAATATTGTTAAACACGTGAAATATTGTCAAAAATAATCAAATATTGTTAGTATCATCAAAAACAACGTCAAATATTGTGAAATATCAAATTTGTCAAATACATATCAAATATTGTCAAATATTGATAAATATCGTAAAAAATAAAGTGAAATATAGTCAAATATTGTTAAATATTGTCAAATACATGTCAAATATCGTCAACAATAGTCAAATACTGTTAAATATCGTCAAAAATAGTCAAATATAGTGAAATATTGTCAAATACATGTTAAATATCGTCAATTATAGTCAAATATCGTCAAACATTGTCAAATATTGTCTAAAATAACGTCAAATATAGTCAAATATTATCAAATATAGTGAAATTTTATCAAATACAGTGAAATATTGTTAAATATCATCAAAAATAACGTCAAACATAATTAAATATTGCCAAATATTCTCAAATATGGTCAAATATTGTCAAATACATGTCAAATATCGCTTAGGAGAACGTTTGTAGATAGTGAAAACTCAAATTGGAACACCTCTTTAAACGCGTTGTATTGTACTTACATCGCAACGTCTGAGGGTCCCAATATAAATTAAACAAATAAAATTTAAAAATCTATGTATACTACTTATGTAATTGGTCTATATTATGTAATGTTAAATCGTATTGGTAAATTTGTAACTTGTACATATCATAACATGATATCTACAAGTTACAAATTACTTACATATTTTGTAGTATTGTAAATAGTTGTATTATTTATATATTTGGGTTTAAAATAATAGTAAATTTCAATTTTCAATTTCATTACGAAAATGCGTATATGATTATTGATTTTAATATTTTTATAATACATAATATTTTTGTTTATTTGAATGAAGTTTTGTTGTATTCTCTATGCTTACCTTATACAATTTAGATAAATTTACTTTGGTAATTGAAAAAATTTAAAAATGTAGCTAAAGTAAGATTTCTGTTACTTTAGCTACATTTTTAAATGTTTCCAATTACCAAATTAAATTTATCTAAATTGTCTAAATTAAGCATGTTCCTAATATGTATTTCTGTATGAATGAATGTACATATCTTTGAGTTCAACCCCACCGGGAAGTCGAAATTGATCCAACACAACTCCCGTGCGATCGGAAACCCGCCGTCATTGTTTTAATTCGTCGCATCCGACGCTGTTTTAAATTTATCGCGTCCGTGTGGGGAAACAAAGACATAAATGATGGGGGGCCTATTACTGTCCTCTGCGTCACGTGGCGCTCAAAAATAATAATCCGTTTTGGCAGCGCGCCAAAAAACGCGAGCGCAGGTGTGCCCGCACACACACAAAAAAAAACAACATTTTTGTTGTGTAACAACCGTTGCGCAAAACATCTTATCTATAGCAGTGTCCAGATTACAATGTTTACTCGTATTTTGAAGTTGCGATGAGTTTAGTTTCTATATTTATATTTTGCTGTGATAAGCGTTCTCTGTGTGTACGATTGCGTTTCCGTGAAATGTTTTTAATTGAACCTGTCGCTCGTCATCGTTTAATTTTAATTGACATACATTAATGTTTTATGATCAAACTCCAAGTTTTATTTATTATAACAAAAAAAAAGATGGTAGAGACAGCACCAGCCAAAATAATATGGAGAGCAAAAATAAAAAACAAGAAAAAAGGAAGACTAACAAAAAAAATGGGTTGAAGCTATATCGGAACTATTAGAAAAAAAAGTGGAAGGAAGCAAAAGAATTGGCAATAAATAGAAGAGAATGGAAGAAATTTATAAAAGAATAGAGAAAAATGCATACCTTTATACCACACTGTGGTAGAAAAAGAACATCATTATATCCATGAAAGAAACAAGTAAGAGCGTACTGCAAGTCATAATGGCCACTGATCACTCCATCTTTGTTCGTATAGGTTTTATTTACGATAAATCTCGAATAACAATTGAAAACAACAATGGTAACACTGTTTTTATAAATAATAAAACTATGCGAACAAAGGAGGGGTGGGCGGGTGGCCCCTATGACTTGAACTACATTATTCATTGTTTTTTCCATGGATATATAGAAGAATGTTGTTACATCCATGGATAAAACAATGAATGGTGTAGTTCAAGTCATAGGGGCCACCCGCCCACCCCACCTTTGTTCGCATAGTTTTATTATTTATAAAAACAGTGTTACCATTTTTTATTTCAATTGTTACACGAGATTTATCGTAAATAAAACATATACGAACGAAGATGGATTGTATCAGTGGCCATTATGACTTGCAGTACGCTCTTACTTGTTTCTTTCATGGATATAATGATGTTCTTTTGTTATATACTCTACAAATCAAAGTATGCTTTACATTGTTATATATATATATATATATATATATATATATATATATATATATATATATATAAATATATATATATAAATATATATATATATAAATATATATATATATATATATATATATATATAAACAAAAGAACATCATTATATCCATGAAAGAAACAACGAAGAGCGTACTGCAAATTACGATAAATCTCGATTAACAATTGAAAACAACAATGATTTATTTATATATATATATATATATATATATATATATATAAATCTATAATTTTAATTAAAAACATAATATAATTTTATAAAAGAGAAGGATGGTGCGGATATGCCAAATAAAGGTGTTATGTTATGTTGGGATAGTAAATTACAGAATTGTAAAAAATACAGTAATACCAGTCTAAAATTCTAGTCACAATAAATAAATAAAATGTACACATTTTTTTTTAATAATAAGTGCTTTTTTATTTTTTAATATATTCTATAAAATATTTGATATAAAATATTACAGTATCTATAAAAATTATCTATAGTTATTATATAGTTTATATATGTATAATATATAATTAGCCCAGCTTGATTTTATTCTTTTATGTACACACAGTAACTAAAATATATATTTATAAAAAACATGTCACAACCTACAATTAGTAAGGTCACAATTTTACTCATCATCATCATCAATATAATAATAATAATAATTATGTACAAAGAAAAACCTAAACTAATATTAACAATCACATTATGTTACAAAATTGCATACAAACGTCACTATATCCTATATATAATGACCGTGTTTGGGGGGGATGGGGTGACAAATAATAAAATCTATATGTATATAAATATATATGGCTTCGGGAAGACGCGTTTTTATTTTAACATTTTTTTTGTTTGTTTGTTTTAAATTGCGATATGTCCTAAATGGCTGGGCTCGAGCTGCACTGCCCCCTCCCATTTTATATTTGGCACGTTCAATATTATTAATATTATTATCGTTAGGTATAACAACTATACTTCAAAGGCACGTTATGTTAAAAACGAGTGTGAGCAACTTCTGGGGGGATTTACAAAGATGTAATCACAATTGTTGGCATGATCACTAAAATTAATTTATAACAAACATTGTTATGGCATAAAAACAATTAAAATCCTACTAATAAACAAATTTGTTTTATGTTTGTTCAAACTTGAGTTAATGTTATAATCTGTGTATTACTACTACCAAATAATAAACATATTGTTGTCCTGTAATTGGAAATTCTTTCTGTTGGACAATAGGCTTATTATTATTAAATTGAGCCTGTGAAAAAATGAATGTAGCTTAAGTGATATTTGAAATGGATACGATTCTGCAGTTGGTACTTATGAAAATCGACGTGCGCATTTACAGACTTGAAGTCAATTTATTCATAAATAGAAATGTAACTGCGTACATTGATTTACATAAATACCAACTGCAAAATCTTCTCATTTTGAAAATAATTCAAATATGGCTTATACTACTTTCATTCTCATAGGCTCAATTCTTGAAGAATAAGCCCTTAGCTTGGTGTCTCAGAGGGTCACTGGTATCCGGCGCTTGCGCTGGCCACACCCGGAAAAAAGACTTAATTATTGAACAATTGGTCTATTATTATTATTATATTCGCGATTCAACTGCTAAAGACTTTCTTTATGTTATATAAGTTGATTTTTATTATTGTTTAATCAGGGAGTCTATTATGTAAGTGCAGACTGGTTTGTTACCCATGGCAACCAAATCAACAACTGTTGAATGCTGGTGTAATACTGCCTTATGTCAAATGTCAGAAATATGTGAAGAGTGACAGTGGATAATAAGCAATTTCACAATCTCAACGTCACTTTTGAGAAATTTGTGACATTTGCCGTCAGACAGTATTACAGTAACGTTCGCAAAGTGTGGGGCAAATCAACGCATACCAACAATTGTTGGTTGTCATGGGTAACAGACCATTCTGTACTTACAGAATGGACCTCCAGCTAACTGCGTTAAAATTACTCAATTCCAATCACTTCTACAATAATGGATGAATTTTTCTCTATTCTTTTATAAATTTTTTCCATTCACTTCTATTTATTGCCAATTATTTTGCTTCCTTCCACTTTTTTCCTAATAGTTCCGATGTACCTTCAAGATATAAATAAACCCGCGGGTCTATTGTGTAAGTTCAGACGATTTGAGGGTCTATTATGTGAGCTGTTACCCATAGCAACCAAATAAACAACTGTTGGTATACGCTCTATGAACGCTAGTGTAATACTGCCTTATATCTAATGTCACATAACGTATGAATCAAAGTATGCCATACATTGTTTTACATAATGAAACAAATGAGCATAATTGCAATAACATAAACTATTGTTTTATCACACAGATATAGCTATGCTGATTTATTATAATCTACAATATAAAATAATGTAGAGCATACTTTGAAACATAAGTGAGAGAAGAATATTGTTATATCCATGAATAAAACACTGAACAGCGTAGTTCAAGTCATACCCCCACCTTCGTTCGCATAGTTTTATTATTTATAAAAACAATGTTACCATTGTTGTTTTCAATTGTTAATCGAGATTTATCGTAAATAAAACCTGTGTGAACGAAGATGGAGTGGATTAGTAGCCATTATGACTTACAGTACGCTCTTCATTGTTTTATCCATGAATATAATGATGTTCTTTTGTTATATACTCTACAAATCAAAGTATGCGTTACATTGTTTTAAATTATAAAACAAATGAGCATTACTGCAACTATGATAATTTATTATAACCTACAATATAGAATAATGTACAGCATACTTGATGCATAAGTGAGAGAAGAATATTGTTATATCCATGAATAAGTAAGAGAACAATATTGTTATATCAATAGATAAAACAATGAATAACGTAGTTCAAGTCATAGGGGAAACGCGCCCACCCCAACTTATTTCGCATTGTTTTATAATGTTACCATTTTTGTTTTCAATTGTTAATCGAGATTTATCGTAAATAAATCATGTGCTAACGAAGATAGAATGGATTAATGACCATTATGACTTACACTACCCTCTTCATTGTGTTATGCATGGATATAATAATGTTCTTCTGTTCATTTGTTTTATTATTTAAAACAATGCAAAGCATACTTTGATTTGTAGGGTATATACAAATCAAAGTATGCTTTGCATTGTTTTAAATTATAAAACAAATGACCATAATTGCAATCATATGAACTATGTTTTTCATTGTTTTTTTTTCACACAAATACAGATATACTGATTTATTATAATCCACAATATAGAATAGTGTAAAACATAATTTGATGCATAAGTAACAGAAGAATGTTGTTATATCCATGGATAAAACAATCAATAGCGTAGTTCAAGTCATAGGTAACACCCCCCACCCACCTTCGTTCGTGTAGTAATATTATATATGAAAACAAGTATTATCATTGTTGTTTTCAAGGGTTAATCGAGATTTATCCATAAATGAAAACTATGCGAACAAAGGGGGGGTGGGCGGTCGGTCCCTATGACTTGAACTACGCTCTTCATTGTTTTATCCATGGATATATCGATGTTAACTGAAAGAACCCTATGAATAAAATTAATACCGCATTATTTTATATTGTAGGTTAAAACAAATCATCATAGTTATATTTATGTGATTAAATATTGAAATAGAGAGTTAATGTGATTGCAATTATGTTCATTTGTTTTATAATATGAAACAACGTAGAGCATACTTTGATTCATAGGTAATGTAATTGAACATTATTATATCTATGGATAAAACAATGAATGGTGTAGTTCAAGTCATAGGGGCCACCCGCCCACCCCACCTTCGTTCGCATAGTTTTATTATATGTAAAAACAGTGTTACCATTGTTGTTTTCAATTATTAATCGAGATTTATCGTAAATAAAACCTATGCGAACGAAGATGGAGTGGATCAGTGGCCATTTTGACTTGGACTATGCTCTTCATTGTTTTTTCCATGGATATAATGTTCTTTTGTTATATACCCTACAAATCAACGTATGCGTTACATTGTTTTAAATTATAAAACAAATGACCATAATTGCAATCATATGAACTATGTTTTTCATTGTTTTTTTTCACACAAATACAGCTATACTGATTTATTATACCCTACAGTATAGAATAATGTAGAGCATACTTTAATGCATTAGTAGGAGACGAATAATGTTACATAAGTAAGAGAAGAATATTATTATATCCAGGGATAAAACAATGAATGGTGTAATTCAAGTCATAGGGGCCACCCGCCCACCCGGCCTTCGTTCGCATAGTTTTATTATATGTAAAAACAGTGTTACCATTGTTGTTTTCAATTGTTAATCGAGATTTATCGTAAATGAAACCAATGCGAACAAAGATGGAGTAGATTAGTGGCCATTATGACTTGCACTACGCTCTCCGTTGTTTTATCCATGGATATAATAATGTTCGTCTGCTATATACTCTACAAATCAAAGTATGCTTTGCATTGTTTTAAATTATAAAACAAATGAGCATAACTGCAATCAGATGAACTATTACTTTATCTCACAAATACAGCTATGCTAATTTATTATAATCCACAATATAGAATAGTGTAAAGCATACTTTGATGCATAAGTAAAAGAAAAATGATCTTATATCCATGGATAAAACAATGAATGGTGTAGTGCAAGTAATAGGGGCCCCCCGCCCACCCCACCTTCGCTCGCATAGTTTTGTTATTTATAAAAACAATGTTACCATTGTTGTTTTCAATTGTTAACTGAGATTTATCGTAAATAAAACCTGTGTGAACGAAGATAGAATGGATTAGTGACCATTATGTCTTACACTACGCTCTACGTTGTTTTATCCATGGATATAATGTTCTTCTGTTATATACCCTACAAATCAAAGTATGCCTTACATTGTTTTAAATTATAAAACAAATGAGCATAATTGCAATCATATGAACTATGTTTTTCATTGTTTTTTTTTCACACAAATACAGCTATACTGATTTATTATAACCCCCAATATAGAATAGTGTAGAACATAATTTGATGCATAAGTAACAGACGAATGTTGTTATATGTCTATGGATAAAACAATGAATGGTGTAGTTCAAGTCATGGGGGCCCCCCGCCCACCCTACCTTCGTTCGCATAGTTTTATTATATGTAAAAACAGTGTTACCATTGTTGTTTTCAATTGTTATTCGAGATTTATCGTAAATAAAACCTATGCGAACGAAGATGGATTGTATCAGTTGCCATTATGACTTGCAGTACGCTCTTCGTTGTTTCTTTCATGGATATAATGATGTTCTTTTGTTATATACTCTACAAACAAACGCAAGAAACAACGAAGAGCGTACTGCAAGTCATAATGGCCACTGATCACTCCATCTTCGTTCGCATAGGTTTTATTTACGATAAATCTCGATTAATAATTGAAAACAACAATGGTAACACTGTTTTTACATATAATAAAACTATGCGAACAAAGGAGGGGTGGGCGGGTGGCCCCTATGACTTGAACTACATTATTCATTGTTTTATCCATGGATATATAGAAGAATGTTGTTACATTCATGGATAAAACAATGAATGGTGTAGTTCAAGTCATAGGGGCCACCCGCCCACTCAACCTTCGTTCGAATAGTTTTATTATATGTAAAAACAGTGTTACCATTGTTGTTTCCAATTATTAATCGAGATTTATCGTAAATAAAACCTATGCGAATGAAGATGGAGTGGATTAGTGGCCATTTTGACTTGGACTACGCTCTTCATTGTTTTTTCCATGGATAATATAATGTTCTTTTGTTATATACCCTACAAATCAACGTATGCGTTACATTGTTTTAAATTATAAAACAAATGACCATAATTGCAATCATATGAACTATGTTTTTCATTGTTTTCTTCACACAAATACAGCTATATTGATTTATTATAACTCACAATATAGAATTGTGTAGAACAGAATTTGATGAATAAGTAACAGAAGAATGTTGTTCTATCCATGGATAAAACAATGAATGGTGTAGTTCAAGTCATAGGGGACACCCGCCCACCCCACCTTTGTTCGCATAGTTTTATTAATTATAAAAACAGTGTTACCATTCTTGTTTTCAATTATTAATCGAGATTTATTGTAAATAAAACATGTGCGAACGAAGATAGAATAGATTAGTGGCCATTATGACAATAACAACCATCTTGAAGTCAGTTTTGACAAATTTATAGACTAAAGGCAGTATTACACTAGCGGTGGCAAAGCATGCGGCAAACCAACAGTTGTTTAGCTGATTGCCATGGATAACAAACCAGTCTGAATTTATAGAATAGACCTCCCATATTCAGCAACATTCTATAAATGTATCAATAGCTATTGGACCATATAAGTATTTAAATAAATACATTGTCTCAACGTTATTGTGACAGAAATTGACAAAACAAATGTCAAACAACTTGAATAGCGCGAGTTTTGATGACACCTTTTGTTTTATTATTCAGTGTTCCCAATAGAAATAATCTAAAGTAACTATATTAGAGAATATAGTTACTTTAGTATATTTCTTATATATATATATATATATATATATATATATATATATATATATATATATAATATATAATATATATTATTATTAATTATTCCACGCCATTTGAGCATTAATCATCTAAATCGCCAGCAATTGTGATTACATCTTTACCATCATACTTATACATGTATAAGGCGTACGTGTTTATAAATTTACTTTTTTGTTTTTTAGAAAAATATCTCCTTACGTCCTAATGAGGCGTCTCGAATTTTCGAGAAAGAGAGAGGATATGTTTAAATATTGTTCTTGTTTTAAATATATATATTGCGTCTTAAAGCTAATAGACTCTATTTGGCGTCGGGCCAGCGCGCTTTCCTCTACATCTACCTGACGTGCATCAGCTTGACGGACTCGTTCCGCTGGCGCAGCTCCTCCTCTTGCTTGAGCCACTTCTGGACCTGCCGCCGGTGGATGTTGTACTTGGTGGCGACTGCTCGTTGGTTGCCCCTGCAGGCCTCGTCGCGGTAGTAGCACTCTATGGCACGGAGTTTGAAGTCGAGACTGTAGGATTGGCGCTGTTTCAGCGGGGCTGAGTGGAATGGATCGGCGTCGTAGAGGTACGCTGGTTCCATGTCGTGGGTTGGGTATGCGGGGTAGCTGTTGGGGTGGTGATAGAAATAGCTTTTCGCGTGCAACTCGTGTAGATTGTACGTGTACTCGGAGATATTGTTGTTGTTATAATAAGGGCCTCCCATATCGAAAGAATAGCAGCAGTTGGCGTTGATACTTTTAGAGTCGTCACTGCTGGTCGTGCTGCTGTTTGAGCTGTCGTGGAGGTCATCCAAGTAGGGTTTGAAGAGTTTCACAGGTTTCGTGCTGGATACAGGGTCCTCAAGTTTGCGCTTAAGCGACTTCGTGGATAAATCCCATATGTCGGGATTGTAGGCGAGAGGGGAGGGAGTGTTGGCGGGGACTTGCTGCGGCTGCAGACTGTGTGTCTGCGGAGATTGGATTAGCGGAGGTGTGGTCGGGTGCGGGGGGAGGCACGCAGGTGTGCTCGGATCGCCGGGGGCGCTGGGCCTTTTGAGTGAGAGGTCCATGGGCGCCGTGAGGTCATCGAGGGGGGCTACGGGGTCCGGGCGGTGGTGCGTGGTAAAGTTGAGCGGCTGCTGCGGGGGGCTATCCGGCCACCCGTTTTCGGAGTACGCCGCCGGGCTAAGCGCCGGAACTCGCGCCTCCGTCGAGCAAGCGTCGTCGCGCTGTCTATGGCAACTCAAGGCCAACTCGCATTTTCTAGACTCACACTCAACTTCAACAGAAATTTTCTCCTTACCCCCTATGACACTATTCCTCAAATTACTCTCCACCTGCAACCACTTCTGAATCTGCCTGCGATGAATCCCATACTTCCTAGCCGTAGCCCTCTGGTTACCTTTGCAATCAGCGTCGTTCCGATAAGAGTCCAACACTTGCAGTTTGAAATGCGCTGGGAAAATCCTGCGGGATCCTATCCCCGTCTTCGCCTCCGTCTTGCCACTCGCCCTCTTCAACACCGCGTTCAATCCGTGTGCCATCACCACCATTTAAACAAATCACAATTGTCTCGAATAAACAAAATTAAAAACACCACCCGAAAATAGCGCACAACAGCCAACTTTATCGCTCTGCGAGAGCTATGTAGCAACCATTTTCGTCACGATTCACAGAAAGCCCCCACTATACCCGCTGACTAAACTGTATTCTCACGTCTTGACATCAAAAGGGACTTGAAGTGGATCGCGCGATACCAGCACCGACATGCGCCCCTTGCCACCTTTCGCTTCGCCGACCTAATGCGATTGGGAATGCCACCGCCGCCCGTATGTCTACCGCGCACCAGACTAATGGGAGGCGCCGACATCCGTTTATGAAACAAGTTTAGCACCGCGGTTGCCACATCACACCCAAACAATCGCCCTGATTAATTAACCCGCGAAAACCCTGCAAAATGCCACAAAAACCCTTCTATAACACCCAACTAACGAATTACACTGATAAATCCAGCTAATTCTAGCTGACATTAAAGTTATCAGGCTTTTTAGCGGCTGGAATGTGGCGGAGCGGCAACGCGGCGCGTGGTCACGCCAGACAGGCTGTCGCCAAGCCAGCGAGGCCAGACAAAGCGTCGCTCCCTTTGCTTTTCATTCAGCAAACAGATGGCAATGCCGCGAGTTTTTGTGGATTGCCATTCAGAGATCATCCGCCGGTCGCAAATCTATTCTACCTGTCCGCCAACAACGCGCACCTGTGCCCACACGGAGAAATAATCCCGAAAATCGGAACAGAAAAAAAAATTAAGAGTTAATCACGTTTTGGCAACAAACCAATCATATTTGATTAAAATTGTAAAGAGACCAGCGTTAATTGTTCGAATGTGGTGACTATAAATAGTGGTCATTGCTAAATACTTATATAATAATAATAATAATAATAGGCTAAAACAAACTATGCCCGTCCACTATTTCAAACGACTTGAACTATGCACTACATTGTTATTCGTTATTTTCTATGATTCAATTAATTTCATTTATTAATTTAAGATTTAATTAAAAAAATATGTGAAAAATAATGTAATGCATAGTTCAAGTCGTTGGAAATAGTGGACGGGCATAGTTTGGTTGGTAGGGGCCGCCCGCCCACCCCACCTTTGTTCGCATAGTTTTTTCATACGATAACACTCTTCTTGAAATAGTTTAAACAATATAAAACATCTATATGTTTGCATAGTTTGGTTGGTAAATTTTACATGACACATGACACACTCACACTCATATTTTATATTGTTTATCCAAACACAACCAAAGGACATCAATGGATGGACTTTAGATAACTTAGTAATTAGAGTAAGATGTAACAGAAGTAAATTAATGGTTGATCATATGTGATCAGTTTTAATCCCGAACATGTAAGAAACTAATACATGTATCAATAAATATAAAAAAAAAAAAAAAATATTGTTTAAACTATTTCAAGAAGAGTGTTATCGTATGAAAAAACTATGCGAACAAAGGTGGGGTGGGCGGGCGTCCCCTACCAACCAAACTATGCCCGTCCACTATTTCCAACGACTTGAACTATGCATTACATTATTTTTCACATATTTTTTTTAATTAAATCTTAAATTAATAAATGAAATTAATTGAATCATAGAAAATAACGAATAACAATGTAGTGCATAGTTCAAGTCATTTGAAATAGTGTACAGGCATAGTCTGGTTGGTAAGGGCCACCCGCCCACCCCACCTTTGCTCGCATAGATTTTCCATAAAATAGACACTCTTCCTGGATTGGTTCAACAATATAAAACGTTTGTATCAATTGAAAAAACTATGCGAACAAAGGTGGGGTGGGCGGGGGATCCCTACCAACCTGACTATGCTCGTCCACTATTTCAAATGACTTGAACTCTAGACATTGTTATCCATTTCTTTCTATGTTTAAATTAATTTATTTATTTACGCCTGATTCGTAAAAAAAATTTGAGTAATGATGTAGAGCATAGTTCAAGTCGTTAAAAATATGATGTAGTGTATAGTTTAAGTCGTTTGAAATAGTGGACGGGCGTAGTCAGGTTGGTAGGGACCGCCCGCCCACCCCACCTATGTTCGCATAGTTTTTTTCAATTGATACAGACGTTTTATATTGTTTAACCCAATCCAGGAAGAGTGTTTATTCTATGGAAAATGTATGCGAGCAAAGGTGGGGTGGGCGGGTGGCCCTTACCAACCAGACTATGCCTGTACACTATTTCAAATGACTTGAACTCTAGACTACATTATTATTCGTTACATTCTATAATTCAATTAATTTCATTTATTTATTTACGTCTGATTCGTAAAAAAATATGTGTGGAAATGATGTAGTGCATAGTTCAAGTCGTTAAAAATATGATGTAGTGTATAGTTTAAGTCGTTTGAAATAGTGGACGGGCGTAGTCAGGTTGGTAGGGACCGCCCGCCCACCTCACCTTTGCTCGCGTAGTTTTTTCAAAGATACAGACGTTTTATATTGTTTAAACCAATCTAGGGAAAGTGTTTATTCCATATAAAATCTACGTGAACAAAGATGCCTTTTAGACATTTGACTAAAAAAAAAAAAATAATCTAATTACAGGATAAAACTATAGAACGAAACTAATCATTTGACTGTAAAGACTCATGTCTTTTGACTGCAAAGACTCGTGTCTTTTGACTGTAAAGAACGAAACTAATCATTTGACGAGTAAAGACTCGTGTTGATTGCATAATGAGTAAACTAGTGGAAACCAAAACTGATATTAAATGGAAATTCAGGGATAAACTAGGAGGTATTTCATCAGACAATGTCTGCTTAATAGAACAAAACACGAAAGACCTACAAAAGAAAACATGAATGCTTACTACAAACAATAGGACTAAATATAAACAAATGTAATATATATATATATATATATATATATATATATATATATATATATATATATATAAAAAATTATGTGCATTTTTTGTCTATATTTTCTAGAAATTTCTCGTTGAATATTATTTGTTTGTTTATTTAATATGTTTTCTATAAAATTGTGAAGAGAAAAATATTCTCCACTTGCCGTTATTCGAGAAAAAAATTATATATTTATATGCTGTCAAGTATCTTAATTTTTGGTAATTTCAAAATTTATCTTCTTCTTCTTCTTGAAATAGGCTTACAGCCTGTTTACTCCAAAAAATTCTTCTACGCCGTATATATTGATTAATATTGAATATTATATAAACATTTAATTTTTATTTGATGTTACTATTCTTATAGAAAATTGTTTAATAAATGGATTAGATTTTACTTAAAGCAAATCTGTACAAAAAAAATACTTAAAGAGGGTGATGCGTTTACGCATCAGTGGCCGTAAATGGGTTAAAATAGCTTGATATTTGAATATGTAGTAGAATTATCTATCTTTATTTCAAATTTAATAGAGGACATAATAATCAAGAAAGGAAAAACAGTCAAGCAAGCAAGAGAACTGGCGAAGAACAGAAAGGAGTGGAAAGAATTTACAAATGTATAAACAACAGTAATTGTAAACTATAATAATGTTAATAATGTTAATGTAATAGCCTACACCGAAAGGTAAAAGGCAATTGATAATATATATATATATATATATATATATATATATATATATATATATATATTTCAAATTTAAACTTAAACTTAAGTTTGGCTTAAATTACTATTTATTTCTGATCAAATATTTAATATTGAAAGCCACTTTATACATATTTGATTTTTTTTAGGGGTACCCTCTAATGAACTATTATTATCGCTATTATTGTGGCTAGAGTTGTTTATAAGAACATCAAATGATATTGCTATCTTTGTCGTACATTAAGAAACCGCTGTTTCTGTCTCAAATATTTCATAATGGCCGACGACGATGTGAAAACAAAATGTCGGTAATGAAGCGTGCGGTTGCGGAAAGAAGCCATTTATTGTTTCACAACACATTTATTATACAAAATGACGTTAGATATTGCTATCTTTGTCGTACATTCAGAAACCGCTGTTTCTGTCTCAAATATTTCATAATGGCCGACGACGATACGAAAACAAAATGTCGGTAATATAGCGTGCGTTTGCGGAAAATAGCCATTTATTGTTTCACAACACATTTATTATACAAAATGGCGTTAGATATTGCTATCTTTGTCGTACATTCAGAAACCGCCGTTTCTGTCTCAAATATTTCATAATGGCCGACGACGATGTGAAAACAAAATGTCGGTAATGAAGCGTGCGGTTGCGGAAAGAAGCCATTTATTGTTTCACAACACATTTATTATACAAAATGGCGTTAGATATTGCTATCTTTGTCGTACATTCAGAAACCGCTGTTTCTGTCTCAAATATTTTATAATGGCCGACGACGATGCGAAAACAAAATGTCGGTAATATAGTATGCGTTTGCGGAAAAAAGCCATTTATAGTTTCACAACACATTTATTATACAAAATGGCGTTAGATATTGCTATCTTTGTCGTACATTCAGAAACCGCTGTTTCTGTCTCAAATATTTCATAATGGCCGACGACGATGCGAAAACAAAATGTCGGTAATGAAGCGTGCGGTTGCGGAAAGAAGCCATTTATTGTTTCACAACACATTTATTATACAAAATGGCGTTCGGTGGATGCGTTTACACTTATAAATGTGCTGTAAATGTATGTAAGTATTGAATTATTGCGGTATAATAGTGCGATATGTGTAGAGTGGATTAGAAATAATGGAATATTAATACCATATAGTGCTCTGTGATTAATACATTGGATGCAGTAGTTGAGTGTGTGATGTTATCGGCGTTGGTGAGGAAAACGAACCGAGGCCTGAGGGAGAGATAGTTTGATGGGGAGTGTAAGATGAAGAAGGTGAGATGGCGGATGCAGAAATAGGTAT
Organism: Lordithon lunulatus; assembly: GCA_963942505.1. NCBI lineage: Eukaryota > Metazoa > Arthropoda > Insecta > Coleoptera > Staphylinidae > Lordithon > Lordithon lunulatus. Next base: position 58,614,610 of record OZ012669.1, read on the forward strand.
AGAGGACGTGAGCTGGAAAGGTCCAATCAGGGAAAAAGTTATTGAACTTTAAGGAACGAAATATTTAGATAAAACATATAAACGAGAAAATACAGGAACAACTTAGATGGTTTACAATCATATCGAACGAGCGAAGAAAGACTAGCAAAACGAGTATATGATATTAACAAGAAGAAACTATTAAAGTGGAATTTCTGTCTTATATGTAAGTTTTTTTTTATACTATTTTATAACACTGATGCCCGTATTGAAACATCCCATCAACTTTATAGGTCCCATAAGCTATTGAATGGATAAATTAAAAACGTAATTGTGCCAGAAATTACCAAAACAAATGTCAAACACCTTGAATAGCGTTTGCGATTGGAGCTTTGATGACACCTTTTGTTTAATTGATCAGTGTTTGCAATGGAGCGAATCTAAAGTAACTACATTCCCTAGATAATGTATTTATTGTTTCTATAACAAACAAATACTTATGGGTTCAATAGCTATTGATACATTTATGGAACTTTGGTGAATGCAGTATCCCGCACATTGACCGATGTAAGTTTGGCATTAAATTACTATTTTTCTCATTATAAAATAATACATACGATGTTGGTAGACCCGCCGCGTATAATTTAAAAAATAAAACAGTATATGTATATATATATATATATATATATATATATATATATATACTGTTTTATATATATATATATATATATATATATATATATATATATATATATAGGAAAATTCTGAGGGGAAGCGTAAACAAAGGGCAAAGTTAGTATAGAGCTGGCAGAGTGGGAGAAGAGCTGTAGAGAGATGGCGGGGTCAGAGGTGGATTTAGGGAGTCCGAGACCGGTGGTAGGAAGGGAAGCGTTTTCGCGGGAAGAGGTCGACGTGGCCATAGGGCAGCTGAAACTGGGAAAGGCGGCGGGGGAAGATGGGCTGAAGGCAGAGGCCTTCAAAAGATTAACAGAGGAAGGTAAAGATAAGTTACTGCAGGTTTTGAATAGAGTCTGGAGCGGTGAGGAAGAACTGCCGGAAGAGTGGTGTGTGGGGGTGGTGGTCCCGGTACACAAAGGGGGAGCAGCATCGGTCGTAAATAATTATAGGGGTATTACCGTTATAAATACGGGGTACAAAACGATGATGACAATTGTGAAAAATAGACTAGCGAGGGAAGTGGATAGAAAAGGGCTGCTGCCGGAATGCCAGGGGGGTCTCAGAAAGGGAAGACGAACGAAGGAGCAGATTTTCACGCTTGCGAGAATGGTGGAGGAAGCGTTGGAGTGCAAAGGAAGAGTGTGTGCGGTGTTTGTGGATTTGAAAGCTGCGTATGATTCAGTTCCTAGAGGAAAGCTCGTGGAGTGTCTGGATAGATTGGGGATGGAAGATGAAAGTGTGGAGTGGGTGAGAAGTATATATAAAGAGACGTGGGCAAAATCGAGAGTGAATGGAGAAGTGTCTGAGAAGTTTAGGGTGAATGTGGGTGTAAGGCAAGGGTGCCCGCTAAGCCCCCTCCTGTTCAATCTATACACAAGCGAGTTGGAGGCGGTGCTGAGGAGAGGACAGGCTGGAGCGGTCGTGGTGGGGAGAACCAAGGTGTGGATGCTGGCATATGCGGATGACATAGTATTAGTAGCCAAGAGAGTGGAAGAGATGCAAGAGATGTTGGAAAGAATGGGAAGGTACATGGATAAGAGAGGGCTAGTAGTGAATGTGGAGAAGACTAACTGGATGATGTTTAGGAATAGGGGTAGAAAGGGTAGAGTGGAAGAGCTGAAATGGAAGGGAAGGATGATTGAGAGAGTGAATGTCTTTAAATATTTGGGTTTCTGATTTGACAGTGGAGGAGGATTTAGGGCGCATGTGGAAAGTATGCAAGCTAAATTGAGAATGGCTTGGGGAATAGCGAGAAGGAAATGGGAGAGGTTGTGGGGCGGTAACCTCGTAATGGCGTGCAAGATCTGGAATGCGTGTGTAAAACCTATTCTGTTGTATGGAGTGGAAATGTGAGGATGTGATAGAGAGAGAGCAAGGTGTGCTCCTGAAGAGTCTGCTGGGTCTCGAAAGGTCGACACCGAGAGCAGTGCTGTTGCATGAGACGAATCGTATGAGTATGTGGTGGTGAGAGTCGTGTGTAAGGGTTGTGAAGTTTGAAGAAAGATTGCAGGAATTGGGTGAGGAAAGACTGGTGCGGGAGGTATGAATGAGGTGTAAGAGTAGGACGAAGAGTGGTTGGAGAAAGGATAGAGGAAGGATGTATGAAAGGGTGGGTATGTCTGAGGTGTGGGTAGAGGAGAAGCTGAGAGAAATGGGAAGCCTAGGAACTGAGGTAAGAGAGAGATTGAGAGATATTGAGTGGCAAGAACGACAGACTAGAATGAATGAGAGCTCTTACAACCCTGGCTACGTAGAGTGGCAAGTCAGTGGGAGACTCCCGAGTTACTTAGCCAGGGGTGAGTGGAGCAGGGAGGACAAGGTATGCATGGCAAAAGCGAGGTGTGGGTCAGACGAGAGACGGAGGAAAATGTGGGTGGGTCTAGGGTACACCGCGTGTGCGCTGTGTAGTAAGGGAAGTATACCCTTTAGGTGGTAAAGTCATAGAAGTGATGAAAAATAAAATCAAAATTGTCAAATGAAGATAAACTTTAGGCTATTGGATAGAAGACAATTTTGAACCAAAGGAAAATCTTAATAATAGTTGTTCTTTTTTAGTATAGTATTGGTTTCCTAAAACAAAAGACAGACCTGTCAAATGATAAATTATAAAAGTGATAAGAATCTATATGATCATTATATATCTTTGTGTTATGTTTTTTCTTTCTTTTATTTGTTATGTTGTTATTATATCATCTGTAATTGGTTTCTGTTAAACTGTAGATGTCTATATTAAATAAATAAATAAATATCTATGGGGCTGTCCCAGAAATGGCTTGGCACTAAATCTCATGTCGATTGATTAGAAATATGGTCTAGATGGCGAGAAAAATGTCAAGATTGTTTGAAATTAAACCGGGAAAGCTAGAGAGAGCTTGATAAAATATTGTAACATTTTATTTCACGATATAAAGCCGTAATATTTTAGGTCTTTCAATTTCAATGAAGATTCCACAAAAATATTGTTATAAAAAGTGCAGCATTGCGGTAAAGCCGAACCAAACATATGTAGATCTTACTTAGTCTTACAATGTAAGATCGTCTTATCGTTTTAAGATCCTATTTTTGTTTGGTGCAAAGACCGTAGTCTTATTAAGGTGGGTTCACACTTAAATATAGTTAAGATTCGTTGAAGAAACCGGGCGTCAAGATTTCTTATGCAATACATATATAAAATTCACTCCAACATGAAAAAACTAAGTATATTTACAATAAATATTGTAATCGAGATGCAGATATAGGAAATTTATTATATATTTTAATAACATGAAGAAATGTCATTATAATAATGAATCTAATTATTGAAATTGTTGCAAAAACCGGCGGATTTGTTGAAATAATCCTACGCGCGTTGTGTTAAAAGGCGATGCCGTGCACGATTTCCCCGTGCCGTTCCTTTTGCGGTTGTGCGGAGAACGAAACACAGAGAAAAAAAAAATGTGTCAACAGATAAATATTTATAGGAGTGCCTACACACGCGCGCCAGCTCACAATTTGAAATGCAAATCGCCGCTGCCCGCCCGCAGAAGAATTAAATAATTGCAGAGATTTCTAATTGAGAAGTTAATGAACTACCTACTGCGTCTTGATTTAATCTAGAAGATTTTTTTAAAGGATATTCAAGCAAAACTGATCTGTCTTGAACTTTTTCATATTACAATGTTATTAATGGTCTAAAGTTTACAAATTTCATTTATTTTTAAAGCTACTTAACTCATTATTTAATTTATATTATAAATTAGTTGCTAATCCAAAAACTTAATTTATTACGATTTTTTTAATTCAAAGATGTTCATGCAAAAGTGAACTGTGTTGAACTTTTCCATATTACGATGTTATTATTTATCCAAAATTTACAAATTTCATTTGTTTTAAAAGCTACTTAGTTTACTTTTCAATTTATATCGTAAATAAATTGCTATTCCAAAAACTTAATTTATTACGATTTTTTTACATTTAAAAAAATCGTAATCGTTAGATAATTTAAAATTAAAACTCTACGCGTTAGAGCATTTTTTGCAAAAGTCACAAAAAAATACACAATATATATATATATATATATATAAAAAAACTTTACCTTTATAGGGCTATCAGCCTTGAGGCTTTTCCGCCGGTTAAGGGAGAAGATCAGAGGAGTTTAATCACCCGGTATATACCTTAACTTCACAGAAAACCTCTAAAAACTGTGAAAAGTGATTCCGGAAAATTCACTCCGGGATGGGAATCGCGAATTCAGGCTCTCCAATGCTCAGTACGAGACGGACGACGCCTCGGGCACTGAGTTTGGTTATATTTATTATTTGCTTAAATAAGAAAAATAACCCAGCTCAGTGGCCGAGTGGTTAGAGGCGTCGTCCATCTCGTACTGAGCATTGGGGAGCCTGAGTTCGATCCCCAGCGCGGACGAATTTTCGCGAGGTTTTGTGTGAAGTTAAGGTAAATACCGGGTGATTAAACTCCTCTGAGCTTCTCCCTTGACCGGCGGAAAAGCCTCACGGCTGATAGCCCTATAAAGGTAAAGTTTTTTTTTTAAGAAAAATATAGGCCAGCAACCTCACCAAAATGTTGCCAAGAAATACCAAATGGAATGTTCCAAGGGAAGATATATGGATTAATAATAATGAAGAACAGTTGTATTCTATGAACCAAACATGAATTACTAATATAATAAAAATAAAAAGGCGGAAAGTCGATAGCCAAATAAAGATTCATTATATATATATATATATATATATATATATATATATATATATATATATATATATATATATATATATATATCTATATATATATATATATATATATAAATTTAAGATTGCAAGCATATACAGCATAAGAAAGGTTTATATAAATCAAACAAGTTAACCTAATAAAACATTTTGTGCAAAACACAAATCAATCATATTTATTTAGCCATAATCTTTTTTGTTGAGTGTAAAAAAATTAACAAACAAAAAAAATAATACATTAAAGACCTAAAATAAATATAATTTCATAACCAGTTTCAGCCTAAAATTAGAAAATGAATATAACAATATGTACAAGATTGTGAGATTATCAGTACATTGTGAGTGTAACTTATTTCGACGACTTAAAACAGCAGATGAAGACAGAGACGCGGCTGAAGCGATGCGAATATTTAAATGAACTTAGAAACACCTGTATGTGTATTTTTAGCAAACATATAAGTGTAGGAAATTGTCCGGGTAGCTGAGATGCTCCGACATCCACTGCAGAGGGGTGTCCATTGGTGGCACCATGCCGTGTGTACGAACTTTAACTAACAAAAAAGTCACCAAAATCCAATTTGTTATACCCAGTATAATAATACTAACATTTCCAAGCACCACAAAACCTGTTACACTAACAATTTAAAAAAAAACATTCACCGTGCGGACATAAAACATGCGTTAATAGTTATCGAGCGATTTATGGAAGTTTTAATTGTAGTTGGTAAGCCTTACTTCAAATCATAATGATTTTCTATGTCATACGCATCTACTGTTCTGTGGTCATAAGCATGCACAGAGTAAATCTGGAGTGATAGTGTGATTTTAATTGCAAACACAATTATAATTGGTTCTTTACAAATGAGGCGTAAATTAATAAATGAAATAAATTGAATCATAGAAAGGAATGAATAATAGTGTAGTGCATAGTTCAAGTAGTTTGAAATAGTGGATGGACATAGTTTGGTTGGTAGGGGCCATACGCCCACCCACCCCACCTTTGCTCGCATAGTTTTTACCACAGGATAACACTCTTCCTGGAATGGTTTAAACGATATAAAACGTCTGGATCCATTGAAAAAAACTACGCGAGCAAAGGTGGGGTGGGCGGGGGGTCCCCACCAACCAAACTATGCCCGTCCACTATTCCAAATGACTTGCAATCTGAATTACACTATTATCCATTATTTTCTATGAGCCAATTAATTTCTTTTATTAAATTATACTTAATTCGTAGAAATAATGTGAAATAATGTAACGCATAGTTCAAGTCGTTTGAAATAGTGGACGGGCATAGTTTGGTTGGTGGGGACCCCCCGCCCACCCCACCTTTGCTCGCATAGTTTTTTTCAATGGATACAGACGTTTTATATCGTTTAAACCATTTCAGGAAGAGTGTTATCCTGTGATAAAAACTATGCGAGCAAAGGTGGGGCGGGCTGGGGGCCCCCACCAACCAAACTATGCCCGTCCACTATTTCAAATGACTTGAACTATGCGTTAAATTATATCTCATATTATTTCTACGAATTAGGTATAATTTAATAAAAGAAATTAATTGACTCATAGAAAGTAATGGATAATAGTGTAATTCAGATTGCAAGTCATTTGGAATAGTGGACGGGCATAGTTTGGTTAGTGGGGGCCCCCCGCCCACCCCACCTTTACTCGTATAGTTTTTACTACAGGATAACACTCTTCCTGAAATGGTTTAAACGATATAAAACGTCTGTATCCATTGAAAAAAACTATGCGAGCAAAGGTGGGGTGGGCAGGGGGCCCCCACCAACCAAACTATGCCCGTCCACTATTTCAAATGACTTGCAATCTGAATTACACTATTATCCATTACTTTCTATGAGTCAATTAATTTCTTTTATTAAATTATACCTAATTCGTAGAAATAATATGAGATATAATTTAACGCATAGTTCAAGTCATTTGAAATAGTGGACGGGCATAGTTTGGTTGGTGGGGGCCCCCAGCCCGCCCCACCTTTGCTCGCATAGTTTTTTTCAATGGATACAGACGTTTTATATCGTTTAAACCATTTCAGGAAGAGTGTTATCCTGTGGTAAAAACTATGCGAGCAAAGGTGGGGTGGGCGGGCGGCCCTCACCAACCAAACTATGCCCGTCCACTATTTCAAACGACTTGAACTATGCACTACACTATTATCCGTGATTTTCTATGATTAATTTAATGTTATTTATTTTTTTAATTTATTTAATTTTATTTAATTTTTTCTGAATTACTAATAACGTCTCTTATCATAATAATATTATAGATGTTATTACTAATTCAGAAAAAAAAAAATTAAAAAAATAACATTAATTTATTCATAGAAAATCACGGATAATAGTGTAGTGCATAGTTGAAGTCGTATCATATTATTATGATACAAGATATAATAGTCATATACGAGGGTTGTAAAGAAAGTAGTGGTAGCATAGATAAAAATCAATTTATATTGAACTTAAGCGTGAATTACATTGTACTAGATTCGTCAAGAAACTAGTACAAGTATCATTGCTAGCTGAAACTTCACCTGTGTAAATCAGAAAAGATTCGTGCTAGAAAAAGATGGGCCAACACAATGTTCAGTCAAGTTTTTATTCGGACATGCGCAGTATGTCACTGTACTCGTTACCAACTGCAATATGGCGGCCATTAAATCAGCAGTTCCGTTTAGCAGTTTAGACATAGTGTGCAATGCTTAGCTTTTGCTATGACCAACACAAAAAGCAAAATGAAAAACACTCGTAGAGGTTTCTACGAGTGTTTTTCATACCAATACCAAAAAACGTATATGTAATAATAATAAACGCCCAAAACAAATTGCATAATATCCAACTCACATATAAAACAATAACCAAAAATTAGCCAACATTGAAGCAGAACCAGATATAGTATAAAGCAAAGTTTCATGTAACAACAAAACTACAACTTACGATTACTCTTCTCTGGGAACACTTCATTGAGGAGATCCTGCAGCGTTTTTCGCCTGCCATCATCAGTAACCGGTCGCACCAGTTTCTGTCTATATATATCGTTGACGTAGCAACGGAATGGAATGTGCTTGAAGTGCTCTGTATCACCGGGCGTCTCCATCAGTTTCCGATTGACGGCCCAAAATTGATCAAATTTATCTGAAAAAAAAGAACAAGTCATAATTGTGTCTACTATAACAATTTAAATAATATACCATTTTGCAGTCCCAGCCACAGTTGATTGTGGTCCTTTTTCTGCATGTTACCCGCTATCAGTCCGCGATGCTTAAGAAAGTCCGCTTCCTTTAAGCATGCCATGAAGTATGCTTCAACTAAATCTCTATAAAAATAACAATCATTTAGATCTAAGAAATAAACATATATACCAATTTTATTATTAATATATATCAAAAGATATATGCTTTAAAAAGATACCAATGGCAAAATCATGCGGCATAAAAAACAGCAAACAATTCCAGCAACTCAAACAACATACCCACTTTACTATCCCTCTCCCACTGTAGCATTTCCTCAAACTTTACCATCCTTCTACTGATGGATAATTATTAGATATTTCTAATATCTTCTTGTTTGTTAGCACCAATACTATAAGGCTAACAATCAAGAAGATATTAGAAATATGTGATAATTATCCATCAGAAGAAGGATGGTAAAGTTTGAGGAAAGGCTACAGTGGGAGAGGAATAGTAAAGTGGGTATGTTGTTTGAGTTGCTGGAATTGTTTGCTGTTTTTTATGCTGAGTTGAATATGCCAAATAAAGGTTTTTTTTGTTTTTGATACTGCATATTATAAAACAAAAAAAACCTTGATTTGGCATATTCAACTCAGCATACAAACCCCAAACAATTCCATTTTCTTTTCTAATAGAACAATATCAAACATCTCACATAATTATGTTTTTGCTTATATATATATATGTATATATATATATATATATATATATATATATATATATATATATGTATATATATATATATACATATATATATATATATATATATATATATATATATATATATATTTGCCTTAACCTTTTGGTGTAGGCTTGCTTTTTTGATAAGGTATTTAATTTTCTATATTATATTAGTTTCTCTTACTTGGTGTTTAGTCGAAATATTTGTGCATGTGGAAATTTATCAAAGTGAACAATAATGTGCCAAGGTAGACACACATCAGCTCCCATATAAATATCGAAGAGAGCTCCTATGGGAAAGTGCCATTTTATTGGTTGCCCATCATGTTCCAGCCATATATCCTGATCATTCTTGTCATCAGCAATATAACGAACAAAATGTTTTTTAACCTGCAATTAAAAAAAAAAAAACAAGATGATTCACATGAATATATATCATGAATCTGCATGCCACACAAAAAGTGCCTACACTGGGAGTTTATTTTACGAAAATGTTAATATATTATGATTTTATTTTAAGTCTTTTTTGAGAATTTTTGGCATGTCACCTATAAACAACTCCACAAAATATGTACAAATCACGATTTGAGCTCATTGGTGCAATTTAAGTTTATTGGTGTTTTTTTAAAGACTAGTAAACCAAAATCGCATCATTTTGGAAACCCACATCATGAATTGTTTGTATTTTGCAGAATGATTTTGACAGTTAAATGAGTCCTGGAACCACTTGTTTTAAAAATATCAAAACAAGTGGTGTCAGGAATAATATAAAACACCATTCCAGCACATTTGATCTTTGTCACCTATTTTATTGTATCATCTCTTCATGTATATGTGTATATATATGGTCATTAACCCCCATATTGAACCCATAAGTATTCGTTGTTATAGCAACAATAAATACATGTATCTAGTGGATGTAGTTACTTTAGATTCTCTCTATTCACTCTATTTGTGTTCTTACACCTGTACTTATATGCAGTATATATAGTCCACATATTTAAAAGGCACCTTACACAGTCAATAATACTGTCAATCCTAGTACTGTCAGTATTTGCTTCAATCCTCCTTGAATATTTATCAAGTAATCAATTATCCAAATAAACATCAGTATTCTATTCATTCTATCATTACTATACCTTACACAATTAGTAATACAGGCAATATTTTAGAATAATGAACATTTTAAACATGTTATCGTACAGTAATACTGTCATTATTCTAAAATATTGACAGTATTATTGATCATGTCAGGTGCCTTTAAATTTAGTGATATAACTCAATTGTTACTAAAAAACAATACCACAACTAACAATTTCCGTTTCATCCAACTTGATTATTAAAAAAAAAACAACTGTTTGTTAATTACCTTATCAATAACTAATGGAAAGTAACTCAGCCTGGGCACCATTAAATAGAACTGATCGGGCTGCTGCAGTCCGGACACCTCGTCCGAGTCGAGGCTGAAGCAGATCGGCAGTTTGCCCTCCCAGATTTCACGCAAAATCTCCCGGTCGTTCGCCATCACCCGCTCTGTTGTTTTCTATATTGTTGACATCTGCGCGAGAGGTTAGGGAATTATTGACTCGGCGGCAACGCAACCAACACGTCTCTCGCCATAAATTTGAAAAACTATTTAATTTATACAAGTACTAGCGTAAATGTAACTTATTTTGATATATTTAGAGATACTTACGTGGAAAGATATGTGTAACTAAATTTACTTCACTAGCACAGATTATTTTTTGTTAATAAAAGAATAACGGTTTACAAATGGCCGCAGTAGCCGCCAAAACATTCGATGTACATACAAAGTTATGCAACACAAAATACACCATACGTGCAAATACATAAGTATAAGCAAATGTATTTATACTGGCATAAAATAATAATTAATAAATAAAATAATAAATTAGGCACTGTAAGGTACAAGACAAACGATAATATATATATATATATATATATATATATGATTAAATTAGACAGATAAAATCAGCTTAAATAATGAATATTTTGTATTATTTATGCTATAAAATAAGAATGTACCATTACCATTTAGTTCTTAATATTTATTTTGTCACAATAAATAATACTATGAGAAATAATCCGCTGAAATTGACTTATACTTATTATTATTACTTTCCAAATACATCGTAGATGCAAAGGAAGGTATTGTTTTACCGAAAACGCGAACACGGTATAGTGCAGTGGTTAACCACCTCCGCTTTGTGAACCGGTTTCGAATCCCGCGCCGAATAGTGAGTACCAGTGTATATAACTCTTATGAAAAAGCTGTGATTAGCTGGGAGAAAATACTTCAGCTACGTGTATTACATGATTTTCTATGATCACTATTGTTTGTCGTTGGCATGCAATTAACGACACTTTAGAAAACTGGGGGACGGTTTGATGAAGTAGCAAGTCTTAACATATATATAAATAAACCGAGCTTATCCTGTTACATACAAGACACAGAATACCCTAAGTCGTAACGAATAACATTGCTCTCTCGAATGTTTATGCAATAACAACAGCCGCTCGCTCCCCGTAAAACCCGAATTTCACGAATGCGTCCGCTGCAATAAATTTACTCATGCACAGTGCCTTACCTGTAGCAGCTGCAGGGCAATCCGTGCGGCCTCCAGCGTAGCCCATTTCAAGGCACCTTTTCACCAACTTTCTACATTGTAGCCGCAAAACTGCCGGGACAATCAACAATTTTCACTAGCAGGACGCCGACTGTTCTGCAACTTGCCGCTAAAATGGCGCCACCCCTTCCGTCTTGCGTACACATCCAACGGAATACCAACTCGCGGGAAATTCAAAATCAAAATCAAAAATTCAAAATAAAATCAACAGCAATAAAGAGCTTATTATATAAATAGCATATATGTTTGTAGATTAATAGTAAATAGTTTAAACACATTATAGATGCTATTAAATAATTAATTTAAAATAAATAAGTATTTAACTTTATTATATGTCAACACATATAATCACGTTTGCCAAATGAATTAAATCAAACTAATTCTAACATAGTATATGCTTATTATGCAACTATAACTAAAAATATATTAAATTGTTTAATAAACTTGTGGGGTGATTTTATAACTAACGCATATTATATGTGTTGACATATATTAAAGTTAAATACTTATTTATTGTAAATTAATTATTTAATAGTATCTATAATACGTTTCAAACATTTACTATTAATCTACGAACATATATGTTATTTAAATAACAAGCTCTTTATTACTGTTGATTTTATTTTGATATTTTGATTTTAATTTTGAATTTCCCGCGTGTTGGTATTCCGTACGACGTGTACGCAAGACGGAAGGCGTGGCGCCATTTTAGCGGCAAGTTGCAGAACAGTCGGCGTCCTGCTAGTGAAAATTGTTGATTGTCCTGGCAGTTTTGCGGCTACAATATAGGAAGTTGGTGAAAAGGTGCCTTGAAATGGGTTACGCTGGAGGCCGCACGGATTGCCCTGCAGCTGCTACAGGTAAGGCACTGTGCATGAGTAAATTTATTGCAGCGGACGCATTCGTGAAATTCGGGTTTTACGGGGAGCGAGCGGCTGTTGTTATTGCATAAACATTCAACAGATGATTATTATTATTAGTTGTGGGTTGGGGTATTTTGTGAGTTGTAGGTAACATCACAAGCTCGGTTTATTTATGTATATTTATTATTTTGTAAGATCCGTCATACATTGACATTGTTGCTACGTTCATTTTTATATTATTCCATAGCCTACATTTGGTACAATTAATGAACTTACGTTTATTCAAACAATTTTATAACTGTATACATGTTCCAACTGATTTATCTTAGCACACACCACACACACCACACACCGCACACACCACACACACCACACACACCACACACACCACACACACACCACACATACACCACACACACCACACACACACCACACATACACCACACACACACACACCACACACACACACACACACACACACCACACACACACACACACACACACACACACACACACACACACACCACACACACACACACCACACACACACACATACCACACACACACACACACACACACACACAAACACCACACACACACACCACGCACACACACCACACACACACACCACACACACACACCACACACACACACCACACACACACACACCACACACGCATCACACACACCTCAAACACCACACACACCACACACGCATCACACACACACATCACACACACCTCACACACACACACACATCACACATACCTCACACACCACACACCACACACACACACACACACACACACACACACACACACACACACACACCACACACACGACACACACACACACACACACACACACCACACACACGACACACCCTACACACACCACACACACCGCACACACGCCACACACACCACACACACACCACACACACCGCACACACACCACACACACACCACACACACCGCACACACACCACACACACACCACACACACACCAAACACACCAAACACAACAACACAACAACACACCAAACACACCAAACACACCAAACACACCAAACACATCAAACACACCAAACACAACAAACACAATAAACACAACAAACACAACAAACACACCACACATACCACACATACCACACCTACCACACTTACCACGCAAACCAAACACACCACACACACCACAAACACCACACACACCACATACACCACACACACCACACACACCAAACACACCGAACACACCACACACACCACACACACCAAACACACCGAACACACCACACATACCACGCATAGCACACACACCACACACAATATATCCCTCACACCACACATACCACACACACACACACACACACACACACACACAATATACTCCTCACACCACATATACTACAAATCACATACAGTATATCTTATACGCCACACACCACACATCACATACACCATACCCCTATGTAATATGTATATATACATCACATCACATACACCATGCAAGTACACCACACACTACTTGCACAACGCACCTCATACACTATACACCACATACGCAATATACAACACACTCATGGTATACTATCAACACAAGACATACTGTATACACTTCATACACCATACCACACACCATATACATCATACACCACATAAAGTACGCACCTCATACACAGTAAACCACACCAGATATATCCACACACCACATACACTACATTAACTACACACCTCATACACATAAACCACACACGATATAACCATACACCACATACACCAAACACAACAAACCTGATTCACTTCACACTACATACACCAGATACACCATACAACAGATACACCACATAAATTACACACCTCATACATTATACACCACATATACCACACACTGTACATTACATATATCACAAACCACATTCACCACACACCTCATACACCACACACCTCATACACCACACGAAACATGCACCACAAACAACACAAAACACACTTCTTACACCACACATTTCATACATTATACATCACATAACATATACTTACACGCTACACTCCTCATATACTACACACCACATACAGCACACACCACCAACACCACACACCACAAACCACATGAACTACACACTTCATACACTACACACCTCATACACGACACACCTTATACACTTCACACCTTATTCACTTCACACCTTATACACTACACACCTCATACACCACTTACATTATACACCACATAAGCCACACCCGATATACACCACAAACTACGAACCACTTGTACTACACACCTCATACACTACACACAACATTTACCACATACCCTATTCATTACACACCGCATACTCCACATTTCATATACTACACACCTCATATACTATACATCAAATACGCCACATACACTACATACCTCATACATTATAAACCACCTATACCACACACGATATATCCACATACAACACTGTACCTTATATATATATATATCGCAAACCACATACACCACACACTTCTTACACCACACTCCTTATACACCACACACTCATACATTATATACCACATACACACGATATCACTATACACCACACAAACCATACATAACATATATCACACACTACACAACATATACTACAAACCTTATACACTAACTACACATCTCATTCACCATAAACCTCATACACTACACACCACATATACTACGCACCACATACACCATGTGCCACATACACTACGCACCACATACACCATGTAAACATACACTAGACACGACATGCACCACATACACCACACATCTCATACATTATACACCACATATACCACACACTAAATACCCCATACACTACATACCTCATACACTACATACACTACACTCTTCATACACTACATACATTACTCACTTCATAAACTACACTCCTCATACACCACATACACTATACAGCTCATACACTAAATACACTACGTACTACACACTTAATACACTACACAGTACATATACTATACACTTCATGCACTACACACTACACCCTTCATACACTACACAGTGCATACACTACACACTTCATACACTACACACCTCATACACTACATACACTATATACTTTATACACTACACACCTCAAACATTACATACACTCCACACCTCATACACTACATATACTACACACCTCTTACACCACATATACCACACACCTCATTCATTATACACCACACACCACAAACCACATACACTACCCTCCTCATATACTACACATCATATACACCACACATAACATATACTACACACCACATACTTCACATACTACAAACCACATACACTCCCCACCTCATACACTACATACACTACACACCTCATACACTACATACATTACATACCTCATACACTACATACACTACACACCTCATACACTATATACACTACACACATCATACACAACATATACAACACACTCCATACATTATACACCATATGTACCACACGCGATATAACCACATACCATAAACACCATACATAACATATACCACAAACAACAAACCACATAACTACACCCCTCATACACCACATACACTACACACTACACACAACATATACCACAAACCACATAGACTACACACCTCATACACACTACGTAAACAGATAGACAGACAGATAGACAGACAGATAGACAGACAGATAGACAGACAGATAGACAGACAGATAGACAGACAGATAGACAGACAGATAGACAGACAGATAGACAGACAGATAGACAGACAGATAGACAGACAGATAGACAGACAGATAGACAGACAGATAGACAGACAGATAGACAGACAGATAGACAGACAGATAGACAGACAGATAGACAGACAGATAGACAGACAGATAGACAGACAGATAGACAGTGACAGGGACATTTTACAAAAAAAGACCAACTATATTAGTCAACAATACCTTGCTTATACAGCATTGCTGAATTCGGAATGTAAAAATCTGCCATTATTCCATTATCTGTATTGTATAAAATAAATCTTATTATAATACAAAATACAAACAAAATTTATTTCTTGAATAAAACATTACACTTATTAATAAATTAATTATGTACATAAATAAGTTACCTGATGAAGGTCCTCCCTTCAAACAATATTAATGTTATGGACTGAATTAGAATACAACGCAACGTTTGTGACGTTTTAGTTTTTTTTTTTGCGAGAAATCCTATGTTGTTTTTTAATACTATTGACTATTGTTGACACTAACAATAGAATGCCCTTGACTCAGTCTTCATCTCAAGCTGTCCACAACAACACATGTATCTTAAATAGAATATGTAAGTGTTGACTGAAGAATACAAAATCCCAATAATTAAATTGCATTGTAGAAACTGTGCCTAGTTACAATTATTCATATGCTATGTTTAGCTTCTACTATGACCAATCATGTTTTGAAACTACCACTACTATCTAGAAACTTCAGTAAAGTATAGTAGATAACTATACTGAAGTTTCTTGATCAATTTATTACAATGCATTTCAAGCTTTACAACTATCTAACTACAAATAGTTGTGAATTTATTGAACTATTGATATTATCAAATGTCAAAAAGAAGAATAAAACTATTAAAACTCAAGGCTCAGTTGTATAAAGCATATAACTCTCGTCTTTAATTTCTAAACTGTCACTTTTGACACATCACTGACAATTTTGACACATTACTGACAATTTTGACACATTACTGACAATTGTGACACATCACTGACAATTGTGACACATCACTGACAATTTTGACACATAATGCGATGTTGCCATATATATATATATATATATATATATATATATATATATATATATATATATATATATATATATATATATATATATATATATATATATAAACAAAGGTATATAATGCTATGAAATGTATGGTTAACAATCATTTATGCAACATCTAATAATATAATCACGGGTTATTGTTATCTTGCTTTTATATAAACGAGCATAATTGTGTTTTAAAGACTGCAAATAATAGTATATATCGCACTGTGAGAAGACAAATGTATCTCAAAAACTGTTTTTGGAAGTAACGACATTTGTCATTTCACAGTGCGATATGTACTATTATTTGCAGCCTTTAAAATACAATTAGGATCGGTTCTATAAAGGTAAGGTAACAATAATTCGTGATTATATTGTGAGATGTTGCATAAATATGACTGAAACTGAAAATTATAGTCCAGACTGCGTCTATTCTTCAGTCAACAATCTAAGTAGTAAATTATGCATCTGAAAACCTTCGATTACTAGTCACAGGTTTCCTAGGTTTCATTTTCTTCCACACAATCAACCCAATAAATCCAAGCAACGTCCCTGATACTATTGCAATGCCTGCATATGTACCCGCATGGTATCCTGCTTCAACTGTTTTACTATTACTACTCTCAACAGTTTTAACTACTGGTGTAATTGTTGTCACTTCAGCCTCATCGTTTTGAGCTCCAGTTGGGGCTTGTGTAGTTGTAACTGTAACCAATTTCACTTTGGGTCTTTTAGATTTTACACGAGGAGCCTCAGTGGCGCGCACTTTTGGTGTTTTAATGGTGAATGGTGCTTGGTCTTCAGGTGCCTCCTCAAAGTACTCTTCAAGTTGACTAAAGAAATCTGATAAGGGATATGCTGAGATATCATCGATGCCATAATAGTAGCTCAGTAGGTCCAGTGGGTCTCTTGCTAGAGTATTATCAATCATCTCCCTGTCAAACAAAAAATATTAATCAACTAATAAACTACACAATTGGCGATTCAAGCCGGTGGACACTCTATCTGGTGGCAGAAAATAAACTACATTTAGTAGAGCATTTGTTTGCGTAACATTTGTTTTTTCATCATATACTTGACGATATAGCCAACGTTTTACTATTTATACCTTAAAAGAATATTAACATTCGCGCATTATTGTTTAAATGACTGAAATGGCCCTACTAGTGACAAGTAGTCACACATTCTGACATCACGCTCATATTAATAATACAGCGTGCGTCAGCATGTGTCACTACTAGTCACTAGTAATAACCGAACGAACAGGGCGCAAAAACAAGTGCCAGATGACAAATGGCACATGGACAATCGGTCCATGCCATGAAAACAACTGATAGATATTATGGTTGATTGAAGTATTTATACTAACAATACTTCAATCAACGATGACACATAAACCACTGACAAATAATAGATGACTCAAAAATAACTGATAGATGCCACATGAACAATTGACAGATGATACGAAAACAGATGACACATGACACAGAAACAACTAGCATATGATACATGACAGAACAACTGGCAATATCACTAAAATAACTGAGGACATACAAAGTACTGACAGATGACACAAAAGCTACTAACCATTTGTCATTTCAAGTGACTAGAACTCTGCACTACTTTGTTTATACAATTTGGTATGATTTAGACAGCTTCATTGATTAATTTATGAAAATTGTAATATCAAGTTGTCTGAAATAGTCGTTTGCTTTGTTTACAGCTAAATTCACTCACTTGAATGACGCATCATCTTTGAAAGTCTTCATGAGATTGCTGGAGTCTTGAAAAAAGTTGATCTGGTGGTATGTGAGCAGTTGGAATGGTAGAAACATGCCCAAAAATTTGCTGAGAACAAAACCAAAACGATATCTATATGAAGTCACACACAATGCAGGTAACGTACCTAATATAAGGTTTATTGTAAATCACATGGTCGTCTTGAAGAAAGTCGGGCTCCTCGTTGGTAACTCCCTGGATGCCTTGATACTTTTTTCTGCAATGAAAATGTTATAGATTATTATTATTATTATCGAATTATATACACTTCCGCGAAGAAGGGAAACATTCACCTATCCCTTAGATCTTTTTGGGATTATGCTCGGTCGACACAGATCCGGCTTTCCACCTAAAAGCCTAGGATGTCTGTCCAATGACTTTTCGTAATATATGTGCGGTGCCTAGCAGTGCAATTTTTTATATCTGCTCTAGTCGAGGCTGTCCAAGTACGAGGTCTAGGTACCTATTTGCTTTCTTTTTTCTCAAGACAAAGGCCCCAACTACTATTGGCACTGCCTTGAAATTTACGTGCCACATTCTGCTGACATTTTAATTTTAATTTTAATTTTAATTTTAATTTTAATTTTAATTTTAATTTTAATTTTAATTTTAATTTTAATTTTAATTTTAATTTTAATTTTAATTTTAATTTTAATTTTATTTTTATTTTTATTTTTATTTTTATTTTTATTTTTATTTTTATTTTTATTTTTATTTTTATTTTTATTTTTATTTTTATTTTTATTTTTATTTTTATTTTTATTTTTATTTTTATTTTTATTTTTATTTTTATTTTTATTTTTATTTTTATTTTTATTTTTATTTTTATTTTTATTTTTATTTTTATTTTTATTTTTATTTTTATTTTTATTTTTATTTTTATTTTTATTTTTATTTTTATTTTTATTTTTATTTTTATTTTTATTTTTATTTTTATTTTTATTTTTATTTTTATTTTTATTTTTATTTTTATTTTTATTTTTATTTTTATTTTTATTTTTATTTTTATTTTTATTTTTATTTTTATTTTTATTTTTATTTTTATTTTTATTTTTATTTTTATTTTTATTTTTATTTTTATTTTTATTTTTATTTTTATTTTTATTTTTATTTTTATTTTTATTTTTATTTTTATTTTTATTTTTATTTTTATTTTTATTTTTATTTTTATTTTTATTTTTATTTTTATTTTTATTTTTATTTTTATTTTTATTTTTATTTTTATTTTTATTTTTATTTTTATTTTTATTTTTATTTTTATTTTTATTTTTATTTTTATTTTTATTTTTATTTTTATTTTTATTTTTATTTTTATTTTTATTTTTATTTTTATTTTTATTTTTATTTTTATTTTTATTTTTATTTTTATTTTTATTTTTATTTTTATTTTTATTTTTATTTTTATTTTTATTTTTATTTTTATTTTTATTTTTATTTTTATTTTTATTTTTATTTTTATTTTTATTTTTATTTTTATTTTTATTTTTATTTTTATTTTTATTTTTATTTTTATTTTTATTTCTATTTCTATTTTAATTTTAATTTTAATTTTAATTTTAATTTTAATTTTAATTTTAATTTTAATTTTAATTTTAATTTTAATTTTAATTTTAATTTTAATTTTAATTTTAATTTTAATTTTAATTTTAATTTTAATTTTAATTTTAATTTTAATTTTAATTTTAATTTTAATTTTAATTTTAATTTTAATTTTAATTTTAATTTTAATTTTAATTTTAATTTTAATTTTAATTTTAATTTTAATTTTAATTTTAATTTTAATTTTAATTTTAATTTTAATTTTAATTTTAATTTTAATTTTAATTTTAATTTTAATTTTAAATATTCATAATTAAACAAAACAATTTTATTTCTAGTGTGCTAACATTACCTGATTTCCCACCAACTCTTGGCGGTATTATCAGTGGGGAACTCCATCTCCTGTAATCGCCACGTGTCCACCGAATGATAGAACGCCAACTTCGGCAGCACTCGTAAAGCGGTGAGTAGTAACATGTTTTTCTTATGAATTGTACCATCTGGCTCTTGCGAGAATACATTATCGGGTAATATACCGTAATGTCCGAGATTATTAAAGGCGTACAACGCGCCTAGTTCACGCAATCCATCAGTGACTGTCGATTGGCGTAGTTGTCTCAAAGGATATGACAGAAAATCGCGTTTGTTCGTCACAATCTCAATAACGGCGGCGTGCGCTTTGGTGTACGCGTCGAATGAACTTGAGGCACAAGTGATGATTCTAAAATAACAAACAGCAACTAGTTATTGTATAATCGGAGCTGTCAATCGATATATAGTATAGAAAAATCAATACTAAATAAACATAAATAGTAGTAGTATGAACTACTAGAGTACATCGCATCGCACGGTGAAAGGAAATCATGTGTCGTCATAGAATTGTGACGTGGCAGGGATGTTTGGCGGTAAATTTCAATATCATTATCATATTTGTATATTTCGCAGCGCGACACGAGTGGATGGGGAATTAACGGTAAATTAAAATCTGATGTAGTGTTGATACTATACAAGAGTAGTATCAAATCTTTGGGTAGGGTGATGCATGTAATATTCTTACGTTGTAAAAAAAAGCTTACAGGCGTGAGGTTTTTTTATAAACAATAGTATTTAATTTTATGCCGCTCTTGCATACTACCAACACTAACAGCAGATTTAAATTTGCCGCTAATTCCCCACCCAATCGTATCCCGCTGTGAAATATACAAATATGATAATGATATTTAAATTTACCGCCAAATAATCCTGCCACGTCACAGTTCGATGACGACACATGATTTCCTTTCACCATGCCCTCATGTATACAGTTCTTGGTATGAACCTACTCTGAGCGTTTTTCCACACAGTAGTTCAGCGTTTCAGGCCCACAATTGGTATCGTTGAAGTTGCTGTTGCTCCAAAACGAAGCGCCAAGTGACGGCAGGCCCATAGATCGTGTAAAATTTTCCGCAAATTTATATAAATGTTGGACATTCTGAAAATAATAATTAGTAGCATATATATATATATATATATATATATATATATATATATATATATATATATATATCCCTTTCAGAATCCGCAATAAAAAATGCGGTTGTATTTTGAAAATTGTTGATGACGTCATTGCTCATTCAAAAAAGGTCGAAAAAAATATTGACGTTTTCATTAAACATTGGCAATTTAAAATTAACAATCGACGACCGGCGGAAAAGCCTCACGGCTGACAGCCCAATAAAGATAGAAGTTGTTTTATTTAATTAAACAATAAAAAGCTAAGGTAAAATGCTCAAACTGTACATCATTTGCAGTCTGACAATGAGCTAATCGAAGAAAGAATTCGTTTTTAATATTTTCAATACTATCTGGTGATATTTTTACTTGTCGATAGAAATACAAACAAATAACTTACTGTTGCATTAATTTCCACTTTAATATCGTGATATATCTGTGGATGTGGCAGGACGATGTCAGCTATGTTGGTCCAGTCATCACCAAATGGCGATCCTAAAAAATCAAAGTTAATAAACAATTTTTTAAAAGTTTATATCATTAATAATAAATATAATTATTTTGTTTAACTTTTATATCGGTAAACAAAATAATTATATTTATTATCATTATTAAAAAATAAATACCTAATAAATAAACGGGTATTTCGGTGTAATTCGCTTTATAGAACTTATTTAGTCTAATCAGAACGAACTTGTGTAGTTTTTGATAAAAAGGTTCTATTTCGTTCCACAATGATTCTGATTTTGAGTATGCATCGTCTATTTCTGTCAGCATTTCCCAGTATGATTTGCCATCGTATAAACCTAAGAAAAAAATAATACTATATAAATTAACATATTTTTCTATCACAACTTACACATAAATCGTATTTAAAATACTAAAATACCTAATAATATATAAATATATACTACTATACTAACTATATAAATATGTACTATTAAATATTATTTTTTATGAAATTACTAGTTCATATGTGGCGATCTCGTGAAAATTTTAGCAAATTAGGTCCACAAACAAGCAAAAAATCAAGATAAAATCGTTTCACAGCAAAAGTCACTTTCCCGCCAATTTTATTTCCAGAAACGCCAACCCCGAAAACAAAAACAGATGGTGTAACTTGAGTTGCCTAATAGTTTAACTTTATATATAGTTATAAAAATAATTAATATTGTCAAATATTATTTTTAAGAAATTACTAGTTTAAATTCGAAGTTTAGAACACGAAGTATAGTTTATATATTTAATATATGCAAGAGGGTTCTGATTTAATTAATAAGGAAGTGTCGTTAGTATGAATCTGTACTTGACCCTTTGCACACACGGCCAATAAAAATTTCAATTCCCTCACATACAATCAAGCCTTGAACCGTGCGACCCCCCCTTTGCGAATCGTAGTTTATTATTAATTCACTCACCGTTCAACTCGGAAGCCATACTGACCAGTTTTAATATCGCAGGGTATTCACCCTGATTGGTGTCGTAGTTCCTGTTCCATTTCGTCCACGCGTCACGCAGTTCGCTCTCATTGCGAGACACCGATAATACATTTAAGACCTCTAAAATTCAATTGATGCATATTCGTGTAAAAATTTACAAATGTGATAGTTTATTTACCCTGTTTATTCAATTTGCACTCGTCTACTTCATTTTGGCACGCAATTTTTGATGTTCTACCCAATTCGATGTTGTTGTTTGCGAATTCTATTAGCTAAAATATAACGCCATGGCGTAATTTAATATAAAATTGAAGGTTTTATAGTACCTGTCTGTATCCTTTCTCTGGTAGCAACGCATCCCCACATTTGGTGTATAAAGAGAAATTTCTGGCGAGTTCATATGGCACATCTTCTTTATACTTTGCTAGGTTTGCGGCTTGTTGTCGTAGAAATGTACCGTGGTCGACTTCCCCATCAATCTATTCAAAAGTAAATTTATTGTTATTTTATTGTTTATACTTTAATCATACCTTTATATATATATATATATATATATATATATTCTCATCTTATACATGACTATAGAGCTAGGGTTATACTATTTATACCTTAAAAGTACATAAACAATCGCGCATTATTGTAGAAGTGGCTGGAATCATATGATTTTAATGCAATCAGCTGATCAAACAATAACAAAGATCAGCTGTTTACCTACTACTTTGAAGAAACCCGTTAACGTTTGAATCGCGAATTGAATGGATAAATTGAAAATGTCATTATGACAGAAATGGTCAAAATAAATGTCAACACCTTGAATAGCGCTTGTGATTGGTGCTTTGATGACACATTTTCTTTAATTATTCAGTGTTTCCAATAGAGCGAATTTAAAGTAACTACAGTCCCTAGATAATTTATTTATTGTTGCTATAACAACGTATACTTATGGGTTTAATAGCTATTGATAGATTTATAGAACGTTGGTGAATACGGGGGGTTAATATGTTTAAAGACTCAAATTCCAAATAAATTCAATCCCAAATGTTCCGCTGTAATCGTTTCAATACAACAGTCGTTCAATTCAAAAAAAAAACTTCTATCTTTATAGGGCTAGGCTTTTCCGCCGGTCAAGGGAGAAGCTCAGAGGAGTTTAATCACCCGGTATTGACCTTAACTTGACAGAAAACCTCTGAAAAACTGTGAAAGGTGATTCGCGCAAATTTGTTCCCCGCTGGGGATCGAACTCAGGCTCCCCAATGCTCAGTACGAGACGGACGACGCCTCTAACCACTCGACCACTGAGCTGGGTCTTTCAATTCATTATTTCCATTTTCTTTATTACACTTCTCATTAGTTGTTATTTTTCTTCTCCTACAAAACTCTCCAAAACCAAAAGTTACATATAAATTTGATAGAATATTGGATTGTATTCGTGATAATTCAGTTTAAGGGATAAAGTAAAAAATCGTTTTATTTATCGATCAATTATTAATTTCTTTCGAATTAATTTAAAATTGCAGTCTTCCAAGCCTTACTTTATCGCCCAAACTGTTGGATAATCCCCGCAGATAGTTCTTGTAGGTGTGGGCGATGTCACTACACTCGTCCTCCAAATCCCACCGGACCAGCTCCAGCTGGGAGGTCATTTTCACCAATTCATCGTCACTTAACGTGCAAACGGCCACCACCAAAAGCACCAGTGAGATAAAAATTGATTTCTTCACATCTGTAATATTAAATATCATGATTATAAACACAAATCTATAGAATATACAGCATTCGTTAACATGCATGTATATTCTGTAGATTTGTGTTTATATTCATCAAGGGTGCGATTATTACTTTCCAAAATACAGCACTGCTGTATAAGGAAGGTACTGTTTTCGTAGAAAAAAAATCGAATTGCTAATTTTGACTTATCTCTACGTTTCATGATTTTTCTAGTCGAAATAAACGATTTTTGGAAAATGTCTGTCTGTGTGTCTGTGTGTGTGTATGTATGTATGTGTGTGTGTATGTATGTGTGTGTGTATGTATGTGTGTGTGTATGTATGTGTGTGTGTATGTATGTATGCGTGTGTATGTATGTGTGTGTATGTGTGTTTGGATATGAATTCGTCTGTGAACAAAATTCCGGGTAAATGGCTGATTGAATCGCAACCATATTTGCAAATCGGCTGAACCATCTAGTTGGGGCGATTCCGTGAAAATTTGAGCAATATCTATCCACAAACAGAGAAAAAATCATGATAAAACCGTTTCACAGCAAAAGTCACTTTCCCGCCAATTTTATTTCCAGGAACGACAACCCCGCAAAAAACAGTTGGTGTAACTTGGGTTGCCTAATCGTTAATTTTATATATAGTAAAAAAAATAATTAATATCATCAAATATTGTCTAATATTGTTAAATATCGTCTAGTATTGTTAAATATAGTCAAATATTGTCAAATATCATCAAATATTGTCAAATATTGTTAAATAATATCGTCAAATATTGGCCAAATTTTGTCAAAAATGTCGAACATTGTCAAAATGTCCAAAATGTCGAAAATGTCAAAAAAGGACAAAAAAGTAAAAAATGCAATTTTTTTTTAAATTTCAAAAATTCCAAAAATGTTGAATGTATTCGGAAAATGTGATATTTTTTATTAAATAGAACACTAACAAATCAAGATTGTGTTCCTGTCATTGAACATAACCGATATACTCATTTAAATTAGTATATCCTCATAAATTCAAAAAATAGGATTATGCACCCCCTCCTTTCATCTTCAATCTCAAGTTATATTGAATAAAGATAATCTACTTTATTCAATATAACTTGAGATTGAAGATGAAATGAGAGGCAAATACACATATATAGAGAGACAATACTGTTATTTCTACGAAATCTATTGACGCCGCATAATTCAATTATAATTTAATTAAACTAGCAGAGAATTTCATATACATTTTTGTTGTAGTCATAGTCATTGTTTTATATATATATATATATATATATATATATATATATATATATATATATATATATATACATAAATTCAATGTTGAGGTTAAAAACCCCTATGTAAATTGAAACAACAGCGGCGACCTTTTGAACGGCTATAAATTGTCCAAATGATTTACTCTAATCAATCAATCAATTGAAGAGTGCGACTACCAATTTAGTGGACTGTGTACTTTTCCCATGCCATCCTACCGCGTTTAATGAGTCATGTATGTGACGTTAAGTGGTGTTGATAACAGGATTGATTACGGGCGCATACAATTTCGTTGTGAATATTTTAATTATGACACTAGAACGTTACCAAAAAAATTTCAGAGAGTTCAATTGTGGATTGTTTCAAGTTATATATGTGTATGAGTAACGAAAGGAAACAAAAGGTATATTTGCATTAATACTTATTGTATATATGACAATGGTAAAAATTGCTACGATAAATCTTTTAATCTATCATACAGAGTGTTGTATGACTTACACAAAAAATACGCATTGTAGAAAATGTGATTTTAGTTAAAACCATACAAATAAACAGGAATCCGAAAACGTTTCATTACTGAATTTCTCTCTATTATTATTATTATTATTTCTACATTCCACGGTGCACAAAATCACGTACATTCAACAGTGTATGTATATGAGAATAAGTGAATTACAAGAATATATATATATATATATATATCTATATCTATATCTATATCTATATCTATATCTATATCTATATCTATATCTATATCTATATCTATATCTATATCTATATCTATATCTATATCTATATCTATATCTATATCTATATATATATATATATATATATATATATATATATATATATATATATATGTATATATATATTTCTTTGTTATTTATTTGTAGCATTTTGTTTTTTGTGATTATTGCCATTTAGGCTCACTGAATGAATAATCACCAGATGTTTTAATTATTTGAATGAGTGAACCCCCATAGCCGGAGACGTGGGTTCAACTCCCACCGGATATGTTTCATTTCAAACCAATATAAATTAAATTGATTTTTTTTATGAATTTTCTAGTGAAATTAATGCAGTTGTTTTAATGAAATTCAATGTTTAATTTACAATAACTCGAGTTGTAGTGAAGATAACTGAATCAAATTAACACCGCGTGTTTGGAATATGTTCAGAATATAATATGTTTAATTTCAAACCTATATGAATTTAATTGATTTTTTTATGAATTTTCTAGTGAGATTAATTCAGTTGTTTTAATGGTATTCACTATTTATATTACAATAACTCGAGTTGTAGTGAAGATAACTGAATCAAATTAACACCGCGTGTTTAGAATATGTTCAGAATATAATATGTTTAATTTCAAACCAATACGAATTAAATTGATATTTTTATGAATTTTCTAGTGAAATTAATGCAGTTGTTTTAATGAAATTCACTGTTTAAATTACAATAACTCGAGTTGTAGTGAAGATAACTGAATCAAATTAACACCGCGTGTTTGGAATATGTTCAGAATATAATATGTTTAATTTCAAACCTATATGAATTTAATTGATTTTTTTATGAATTTTCTAGTGAGATTAATGCAGTTGTTTTAATGAAATTCACTGTTTATATTACAATAACTCAAGTTGTAGTGAAGATAACTGAATCAAATTAACACCGCGTGTTTGGAATATGTTCAGAATATAATATGTTTAATTTCAAACCTATATGAATTTAATTGATTTTTTTATGAATTTTCTAGTGAGATTAATGCAATTGTTTCAATGAAATTCACTGTTTAAATTACAATAACTCGAGTTGTAGTGAAGATAACTGAATCAAATTAACACCGCGTGTTTGGAATATGTTCAGAATATAATATGTTTAATTTCAAACCTATATGAATTTAATTGATTTTTTTATGAATTTTCTAGTGAGATTAATGCAATTGTTTCAATGAAATTCACTGTTTAAATTACAATAACTCGAGTTGTAGTGAAGATAACTGAATCAAATTAACACCGCGTGTTTAGAATATGTTCAAAATATAATATGTTTAATTTCAATCCTATATGAATTTAATTGATTTTTTTATGAATTATCTAGTGAGATTAATGCAGTTGTTTTAATGAAATTCACTGTTTATATTACAATAACTCAAGTTGTAGTGAAGATAACTGAATCAAATTAACACCGCGTGTTTGGAATATGTTCAGAATATAATATGTTTAATTTCAAACCTATATGAATTTAATTGATTTTTTTATGAATTTTCTAGTGAGATTAATTCAGTTGTTTTAATGGTATTCACTATTTATATTACAATAACACGAGTTGTAGTGAAGACAACTGAATCAAATTAACACCGCGTGTTTAGAATATGTTCAGAATATAATATGTTTAATTTCAAACCTATATGAATTTAATTGATTTTTTTATGAATTATCTAGTGAGATTAATGCAGTTGTTTTAATGAAATTCACTGTTTATATTACAATAACTCGAGTTGTAGTGAAGATAACTGAATCAAATTAACACTGCGTGTTTGGAATATGTTCAAAATATAATATGTTTAATTTCAATCCTATATGAATTTAATTGATTTTTTTATGAATTATCTAGTGAGATTAATGCAGTTGTTTTAATGAAATTCACTGTTTAAATTACAATAACTCGAGTTGTAGTGAAGATAACTGAATCAAATTAACACCGCGTGTTTAGAATATGTTCAGAATATAATATGTTTAATTTCAAACCAATACGAATTAAATTGATATTTTTATGAATTTTCTAGTGAAATTAATGCAGTTGTTTTAATGAAATTCACTGTTTAAATTACAATAACTCGAGTTGTAGTGAAGATAACTGAATCAAATTAACACCGCGTGTTTGGAATATGTTCAGAATATAATATGTTTAATTTCAAACCTATATGAATTTAATTGATTTTTTTATGAATTTTCTAGTGAGATTAATGCAGTTGTTTTAATGAAATTCACTGTTTATATTACAATAACTCAAGTTGTAGTGAAGATAACTGAATCAAATTAACACCGCGTGTTTGGAATATGTTCAGAATATAATATGTTTAATTTCAAACCTATATGAATTTAATTGATTTTTTTATGAATTTTCTAGTGAGATTAATGCAATTGTTTCAATGAAATTCACTGTTTAAATTACAATAACTCGAGTTGTAGTGAAGATAACTGAATCAAATTAACACTGCGTGTTTGGAATATGTTCAAAATATAATATGTTTAATTTCAATCCTATATGAATTTAATTGATTTTTTTATGAATTATCTAGTGAGATTAATGCAGTTGTTTTAATGAAATTCACTGTTTAAATTACAATAACTCGAGTTGTAGTGAAGATAACTGAATCAAATTAACACCGCGTGTTTGGAATATGTTCAGAATATAATATGTTTAATTTCAAACCTATATGAATTAAATTGATTTTTTTATGAATTTTCTAGTGAAATTAATGCAGTTGTTTTAATGAAATTCACTGTTTATATTACAATAACTCAAGTTGTAGTGAAGATAACTGAATCAAATTAACACCGCGTGTTTGGAATATGTTCAAAATATAATATGTTTAATTTCAAACCAATATGAATTAGATTTTTATGAATTTTCTAGTGAATCAAAAGCGCTGTCCGTGTCTCGTATTGGGGCGCAAGATTTCGAACCCCGTCGGGGCGAATTTTCGCGAATCAGAGATTTTCTGTTAATTTAATGTAAATACTGTGTGATTACACTCTTCTGAGATTCTTTTACCATCGGAAAAGTCCTCGGATTGGTAAGTTTTTTCTGTTTGAAAATTTCATCATACCGATTTTAATATGTTCCATATGCCGGTTCCTGACATATTTCATCCTAATTAATTATGTAATAGTAATTACAGTCAATGCCATTTAGGCAGTGGGACCCTAAATGGCATTGACTGTAATTACTATTGCCAATCTTACTTGTACTTAAAGCCTTTATTTCCAATTTACAATTATACATATGTTCTTTTTAAATTTATGGATATCAGCTTATTTCACTACGGTATCAGTTTACTATTCATAATCGTGTGTTTTGAATTGATATGTTTACACCAATATAGGACAGATTTGTATCCAATTATGTTATCAGCAGCACACTTGTGTGTTCTAAGTTAGTAAACGAATGTTGTAAATGAAACGTTTTGTTCGCTGCGCCTAGTGATATTAATTAGGCACCATTGGCAATTAGCCCCAAATTTTAATTGGTTCCATATTCATGCGTGAATAGTAAGTCACATAATATATATATATATAAATTTTATTTATCGAATTAATTGGAATTTTCAGAGGATATTAATTTTGATAGAATTCCACCTGATGTTATAAATTGTATTCAATTTAAACAGTGAATTTCATTAATCTAACAGTTGTATTGTACAACCAGTACAACTGTTAAATTAATGAAATTCACTGCTTAAATTGAATACAATTTATAACATCTGGTGGAATGGAATGGAATTGGACTTGAATTTTTATTTTATAATATAATAATAAAATAATATATATATATATATATATATATATATATATATATATAAATAAATAAATAAGTTATATAATATTATATATAAATTTTTACTTTTGTTTTTTCGAAAATGTCTAGAGCTTAGATGAAACTAATTTGCAAAGTGTAACTAAAGTGTGATAAAAAAACAAAGTAAAAAATGTTTTATCTATCATATATTTTTATTGTACTATTTAATTAAAATTGTGTTTAGTTTTCTCTTTAGTGACTCATTTGTATTTGTATTTGACCCGGCGTCTTTATGTCTAAATTTATTTGTGTGTCGAAATTTTTTTATTGATCGGTGATGAAAGTCCTTGTTCTAAAATTAGATTTACGGAGATCAATATGGCTAGAAAATTATTATCCTCGCGCGCATTATTGAAGAAGCCTATAGCACCTATATTATAAACCAAGAGGCTACAATTATGGCCCGTATTGAACTTGAAACAACACAAACAGAATGATTGTCTTATTTGTTTCTTGCTCTAACCTTCAAGCTTGTAGCATATAGTTATTAATAACCAAACGAGAAAATCATGTATTCCGGTTGTTTTTAACACGGAAGACTACAAAAATGTATAAGAAAGTTACAACAGATATTATATATATATATATATATATATATATATATATATATATATATATATAAACCATTTTTATTGGGCTATCGACCTACTTGGGGGTCTTTCTGCCTGTTTTGTATTTACATGTGTATATTTCTTAGTAGTAAAAGATATAAAAAATATAAGTATAAAAGGAAGTTGACTTAGAAAAAAAAAATGTAATAATATAAATAAACTTAAAAGTGGAAGGTGTCCCAAATTATTATTCAACAAAAACTAATTCTGGTAATAGGTTAAAGCCTCTATTATATGCCTATATGGCGTATGTTTAGGGTATGGATTAGGATATTATATATATATATATATATATATATATATATATATATATATATATATATATATATTATTTTTTATAACAATTAATTCACGGTCATAGTACCATACTTTTTATTTTTTTATGTGTGTATAAGAAGAATTAATTACATTGTTGGCCACGATAAAATACTCCAATTTCATAATAATCAGAAAATTCTGGACTATACAGGGTGTCCCACATCGAACGCGTCAGCGGATTGTGCTTTAACTATCATTCTCTTTATGCTACAATTCTTTTCAGGTATATGTAGACTGATAAGGAGGACATTATAAAAATTTGTATGCTAAAATATAATTGTCATATACAACGTGATGCATCAAAGTTTAAATGAAAACATATTTTTTTTTACAAATTCCGAAAATACATAAAAATATATATATATAGTAAAATTATATAAGAAATAATGGGTCTAATTGCAATCGTTTTTGAGATAATGTCACTCGAAACGAAAAATAATCGAGTTTTGACATTTTATAGAATTTTATCAATAGTTTATTGATACTTTTGCAAATATTGAAGCTCTAGCCATGATTAGCTTGATAATGGCTAGAGCTTGGCCGAAAATATGTGCAGAAATAGCAATAAACAAGTGATAAACAAAAACAAAGAAGAATTCGTTGTACACATATATTAATTTAAATACAAATTTAAATATAACAAAAAAAAACTTTATTTTATACCACTAATAATAATGGAATAATGGATAAATAATGTATAATCACATAGTAAAGTAAAATACAAAGTTATTATTAATTAATATTAATATTTTTTATTTTAACAATCTTAAAAAAAAAACTTCTATCTTTATAACAATCTTATTTTATAAAAAAAAACACAGCTTTATTTCTATATAGTTGAACGCACTGTCCTGCCAAAGTAGGCAAAGCGTGTGTGTTACATAACACTCTTACTCACCCATTGCGTAAGCAAAGAAGTTTCCCAGTATACAACAAAACACACACACAGCACACGCGTTTCCACTGCTAATTAAAACCGCATCGCGTATGAGCGCGCTCCCTGAAAGTACGCGGAATACTGCGGTTTATTGCGCTGTTGCTTTGGTTTCTTGCTAGCAGTTTTCGGCCGGTCAAAAGTCGCTCAAGCGCATTTCAATGAACGGGTTGAATCATAGACTGTCCTACGCGGTTGGTACACATTCCCCCTTTATCGGACTGTACCTTTGTAATTGCCTTTTTTCGGGTAATCTAATCGACCGAGAAGTGTGTCGTTTGGGAGATAATACACGGTTCCGTTGAACAAGTAGTGGGGAGACGCACTTCAATGTCAACTGTTTGTGTGATTATCGCTAATTGCAAGGACTATTTACTTTCACTCTTTTCTTCGATAATTTCTACGAATGAAAGAAATTGCAAGTTGAAATACCGTAGTTTTACATTATACAATATGCACATATATGACATATATGACATATATGACATATATGACATATATGACATATATGACATATATGACATATATGACATATATGACATATATGACATATATGACATATATGACATATATGACATATATGACATATATGACATATATGACATATATGACAGTTATGAAATACATAACAACAGAATGAGTAATTGTTTAATAGGTAAACCGCATATTCTAACCCTCCGACGTTACATTTTCGTTTCTGCGTCAGCCAATCAGAATCCACGTGGTTAGATCAGTTGTTCTCACATCCTCGTCTGTAATTGGCTGACGGACAAACAGAAAGCAGGAATATGGGTTTGAAGTAATATACAACTTTATTTATGAATATACATAAATCTCCTGAATATACGTACAATTATACAATTTCTAATTAAATAAATTGTTATTTAGTTAATAAATATAGTATATTTTTCTGTCACATTGGTACTGATCTAGTGACATTTAAGTTTCCCTCTAGTGGCACCACTGTGTCGCCTTTTGTTGTTAACTAAACAAAAACGGTTTTGTTTATTTCGCGTGTGGGTGAAACCGTTGTTTTTACAGACCCCATTTTGTGTGTTGGCGTGGGTGGTTTGTTTGTGTGCGTGCAGGGGACGGTTGCACCGGCCGCCCCACAGGCCTTCGTCGCGGTTGATTTGACAACCTCTCCACTGCACGGTCCGTCGGGGATGTCAAAAACATCTGTGCGGAGCGGAAAGGTCACCAAAGACTCTTGAAAACATATTAAAAATAAGGATACGACGTTGCGACGCAGCCCCCCCGACGGGTTCAGCGAGCAGGATGAGCTTCCTTTTGTAAGTGTTTGTTATGGGGAGTGGGTGATTTTGTGTAGTTTCTATTGTCTTGTCTGTGTAATAATAATGGTAAATATTATTATCTTATTGATTCTAGAGCTTAGTTTCTTGTACTAACTAGTTTTTCTGTTGCCCCTTTTTCTGATAAAACAAAATCACTCACCATCTCATTAAAAATTGTCATGATAGCATATTGTTTTCATGGCTAGGTAGATATCATAAAATAACTCCACTTTAGTTGTGTATTTTGTAAATATCTTTTCAAACACTTGTGGATGATTTTGTGAACTAGCAAGTTTTTACACTCCCATACACCTACACTAACACAAGGCTAACCCCTCTATTCACTGACATTCCATAAATCTATCAATAGCTATTGAACCCATAAGTATTTGTTGTTATAGCAACAATAAATACATTATCTAGGTAATTTAGTTGCTTTAAAGTCACCTTACATGGTCAATAATACTGTCAGTTCTAGTACTGTCAGTATTTCCTTTAATCCTCTTTTTATATTTATCAAGTAATCAATTATCTGGAAAAACATCAATATTCTTTTAATTCTATTATATTACTTTATATTTATATTATATACCTTCCACGATCAGTAATACTGGCAATATTTTAGAATAATGAATATTTTAAACATGTTATCTTACAGTAATACTGTCATTATTCTTAAATATTGACAGTAATATTGATCATGTAAGGTGCTTTTTAGATTCGCTGTATTGAAAACACTGAATAATTAAACAAAAGGTTCATCAAAGCTCCAATTGCAAGTGCTATTCTAGGTGTTTGACATTTGTTTTGGCATTCAATAGCTTATGGGACCTAAAAAGTTTATGGGATGTTGGTGAATATAATTAAAAAAACATACACGAATATATTTGGTGAATATGGGCATAAAGGGCCCAAATATTGATAGCCCGTTATAGACACTACATTGCCCATATTCACCAACATCCCATGAACTTTATAGGTCTATGAACAAAATGCTGGTAAAATGGCACAATGGATTGCGACCAAATTTGGAAATCGACTGAGAACCCTACCTTTAGTAATGATATAAAACTAGATTTTTAAATAATTTATCTGTGAGAGATATGGGCCATTCACAATAAGCGTGGTAGTGGCAAGGTAGTGGTAAGCAATATTTTGCATGGCTATAAAAATTCAGAAATTCAGAATTGGGCAGTAATGCTATGCGACAATTATGGTAGAGATAATTACCCATGTTCTGCCATAGTTTTACTGCGCTGCTGTAAACGCCCGCAGTTTTATAGATGTTTGCAAATTCGCTTACCGCTACGCTACCCCTACCACGCTTATTGTGAATGGCCCATTAGTCTGCTTTTGCTCTCAATGCCTCATATCTGAATATACCAATAGTACAACTGATAATATATGCTTCTAAATTAAAAATTAGCGAACTTGCAATTATGTTACCCTAATTGTATAATATTTTGCATTATCTATTGCCATCATCACTAACAATCCTTAGGCTTCCATATTATATAATTTATTATCCCTTGTCTCTTACAAACCAAACAATGCACTCATTCTGAATGGAACATACATTATAATTATTATGTTTTTCAGTCATTATTTTATTTGTATACTTTGTTTCAGTGGAAGCCGTTCTTCAAAAACTTTTAAACCAAAGAAAAACATCCCTGAAGGGACACACCAGTATGAGCTGATGAAACATGCAGCAGCCACTCTAGGCTCGGGTAACCTGAGGCTAGCTGTGATGCTGCCAGAAGGCGAGGATCTCAATGAATGGGTTGCTGTAAACAGTAAGTATAGCTTATTGGTAATTATAGTACTTAAAAACTGACTTATGATATTAAAGGATTTATTGAAGAGAAAATTTCTTTCATCATTGTTCATTCCTGCCAGTATATATGTTTTTTTAACAGCTCAAAAACATATATGCAGTGAAGGGGTGGACATTGCACCTTATGTTCACATAGAGGCGGCGTGGAAGAGTTCGCCTCTTCGCCTACCGTGTCTTAGGCGAAGACGCGGTGCCGGCGCAGCGAGAGGCACGAGGCAAATGCTCGCGCCTCGTCACCTAAGTGGGCATTGCACCACATGTTTATATAGAGGGGGCTTGAAGCGTCGTACCTCTCGCAGCGTCGGCACCGCGTCTTCGCCTCTTCGCCTAAGACACGGTAGGCGAAGAGGCGATAGGCATAACTCTTTCACGCCGCCTCTATGTAAACATAAGGTGCAATGTCCACCCCTTCACTGCATATGGACATCACAATCGTCTGTGCGACGTGTCGCCTACATCGCGCCTGCGCCCGACGCCGCTTATGTGTGAATTGGGCCTAAGGTGCCTTAATAGCTATTAAGGCACCTTATCAATAGTATATATGTTTTTGTATCTGCCCAAAAACATATATATGTTTTTGCATATTGCGGATTTAACACCTACACCTTATGGTAGATAGCATATGATTAAATAAAATATTAGGGTGTAATGAATGTATAAATAATAAACAAGAATAAAATTGGACTAGCCACTTATATTTTATATGATTTATTTGCAGCAGTGGACTTTTTCAATCAAATAAACATGCTTTATGGCACAATTACCGAATTCTGTACGGAGGAAAGTTGTCCGATAATGTCGGCCGGCCCAAAGTACGAGTACCATTGGGCGGATGGGCACACGGTTAAAAAGCCCATTAAATGTTCAGCGCCCAAATATATCGACTACCTCATGACATGGGTGCAGGACCAGCTAGATGATGAGACGTTGTTTCCATCTAAAATAGGTATGTTAATACTAATAACAAATATTGGCTGTTATATGTTATAATAGTCCCTTGACTAGGCGATCGCATAACTATTTCTATTTGCCTGCCTGTCTATCTCTGATGCCCCACACAGCGTGTAATTTTTATCTAATCAGCTGATCAAACAATAACAAAGATCAGCTGTTTACCCACTAGTTCGACAAAAGCCGTTGAAATTTGAATCGCCAATAACTGACACTCTGCAATTACCAAGTGTCCTGGATGAAATCTACTTTATTTCAGAATATAGTTGTGTTTTATTATTATATAGGAGAGGATGACATGATTGTATGTGCTGTCGTCGATAGTTGGGTTACATTTGTGCTTATAGGTGTACCATTTCCAAAGAACTTCCTCTCGATCGCCAAGACCATCCTGAAGCGGCTGTTCCGCGTGTACGCGCACATCTACCACCAGCACTTCACGGAGGTGGTGCAGCTGGGCGAGGAGGCGCACCTCAACACCTCGTTCAAACACTTCATTTTCTTCGTACAGGAATTTAGTTTGATCGAGCGGCGCGAGCTCGCGCCTCTGCAGGAGCTAATCGATAAGCTCACTGCTAAGGAGGCGCGATGAACATTTTTATGATCTCCCCGTGTATTTTTTTTGTTAGTTTTTAGTTACAGCTTTCACCACCACACAAACGCACGCGCGTATCGTTGTTTATTGTTTTAGTTTTTGTTTAGGAGGCTTCGTCGTTTTTTTTTACTTCCTTTTTAGCATCATTGTAATCTATTGTAGATTCAATCTTTTTTTTAACAAATTATCTAAATAAATGCAACAGTGTAATTTATGTAATAACACAATCTACTCAACAAGGTCCTGCCCGTTTGGGTACTACTGGTGACTAGGGCCCTGTCCGTTTGGCTGCTACTAGTGACTAGGAGTCACACATGCTGACGTTACGCTCATACTAATAATATAGCGTGACGTCAGCATTTGTCACTACTAGTCACTGGTAGTAACCAAACAGACAGCGCGTAGTAGTCACACATGCTGACGACACGCTCATGCCAATAGTATAGGGTGACATCAGCATATGTCACCACTAGTTACTAGTAGTAGCCAAACGGACCAAGCCTCATAGTACGAACTGAACATAGCACATGAGTATTTGAAACTAGAAACTTTGTTTTTTTTTTTGGCGAATCTATTAAAAGGTAAATCACGCATAATGAAATTATACAAAATTTACAGTGTTGCATTTTGTATTTGAATAATTTTACATAACCACGTCTATTTGTTGAAAATACGAATCTACGCTTCGTGTTCATATTAATTTTGGCTTCGTTGTTTTTGTTTGTTTCTTTTAACTAACACACTGCTGAAATGCTTTGAAAGTTAGACTTCTAATATCCGCATCAGTGATGATAAAATTTGATCACCAAACGCAATTTTTCTTAGATAATTGTACGATATTTAGTCATATCGTACCACCAACTTCTAAAGACTTCATTAATTTATTTCGATTATTTTATAAAATATTCTACCGATTGAGAATATGTAAAATCGCTATGTTTATTCCATAGCCAACTGCAGCAATGACAGCTTCACTCTCATATGAGAGCGAAGCTGTCATTGATGCAGTTGGCAATGCTTTATTCTTCCATTGAAATTCATTCTTAAAGAGCGCCATCTATGTTTTATATTTATTATAGTATTGCCTACTACAGCATTGACTTAGCTCTCATACGATTTACATTTTCAGGCAATTGAGAAGGGTGTATGGTAGCAATGTTTTTATAAATAAAGTTAGGTATGCCATGGGATACAGGCATCCCATGGCAAACAAATAAACAACTGTTTCAACCGTTACCGTTGGTATGCCCCACGCTCCGTGAATGCTAATATCATTGATTAATCAATGCTAATATAATATTGCCTTATGTCAAATGTCACAAATGTGTCAAGAGTGACAGGATAATAACCTATTTCACTATCTTAACGTCACTTTTGACAAATGTGTGACAGTTGACGTAAGGCAGTATTACACTAGCGTTTGCGGGGAATGGAGCCTACCAACGTTGAAGCTTGAAACAGTTTTGTACCGGACTTATGCCCAACATCCCATAAATTGTATAGGTCCCATAAGCTATTAAATCGATAAATTGACAACGTCATTGTGACAGAATATGCCAAAACAAATGTCAAACACCTTGAATAGCGCTTGCGATTGGAGCTTTGATGACACCTTTTGTTCAATTATTCAGTGTTTCCAATAGAAATAATCTAAAGTAACTAAATTCCCTAGATAATGTATTTATTGTTGCTACAACAACTTATTGGTTCAATAGCTATTGATAGATTTAAGGAACGTCGGTGAATACGGGGCTGTCTGAACTTGCAGAATAACCCCAGGACTTTAAAGTACTAATTGCCGAATCGGTGACATAAACTTAATCAAAATTTAAAGGTCCATTTTGCATTTAAGGGAGCATTATTTTTAAAAGACGTTTATGAATATACATATGAATCATAAAATAAAGAAATATATAATAATTCTTAACTTAAGTTTACTAGATGGCGCTGTTTGAGTCACATCCATTTGTTTTTATTGCCCCCCATATAAGGATGAAATTAGTCATATCCAATTATTTATTACTCCACCCTGCTTCATACATTTTGCTTAAAACAAAAATAAAATCCATGTCGTTTTCGCCGTTGTCCTTTCTCTCTCTCTCTTGCATATCTATATTTATATAAATAATGAAATATATACATACACTACACCTTAATTACCGTTTAAAACGTATGGATATATTAATTATTGATTGATTAACTTAAACTTGATTAAAATCTGTAATATTTAATTATTAGATTAGACTGAAATTGATATATATGACAGTGAGAATATGATATGTATATTTTTCGGATGTCATTGAGAGGTTCGGTAGTAGTAGTCGTGTATAAAACAAATGAAAGGAGACAATATCTTATTTTTGATATGGTGAACACACAAGACACACATACACACACACCTAGATATGTAGATTATGACAGCTGTTTGCTACTGCTGCTACCACTTGCGATGCGTAGGGTATTTTTCGTTTTGGTATACGAAATTGATGTTTCTGCACAAAAAAATACAAAATGATGATGTATAAAAGTGTGCTGTATTGACAAAAAGTGATTATACTTATTTATAGATTTTAACTACTATGTTTGCTGGCGCCATCTTTTAATTAATAATCTTAACAGTTTGATACTATACCATTGCCAATTGCACCAATGATAGTTTTGCTGTCATATGTATAATAACAGAGGAATTTACAATAATTTGGAGCAAAAATCAAATATGTTCCTATATACGATTTTAAGGCACGGTTGTATAAAGCAGAGTGACATCCGTGATTCTAACCTCACTTGTCAAATTTGACACATAATGCGACGTTGCCATATATATATATATACATGACGCTATGAAATGAAAAGTTAAAAACAATTTATGCAACATCTAACAATATAATCATGGCTTATAGTTACCTAGGTTTTATAAAACCGAGCCTAAGGTTGTTTATAAAATAAAATAATTCACATTCAACAGATGGCAGCACCATGCATAGCAACTACATATTAAACCTAAATAAATCTGCAAATAAGTATATTATTTGTTACATACACAATTGATAAGAGGGTAATTTACAGCATATATACACACACATACACAAAAGTAAACACGTTTCTAGTTTGTTTCAAATGCTTAACTATCTTTTAGTACATATACAGTGTTATTTTTTTAGCTATATTGTGCAATTTGTATATAAATGATAATAAAAGTATTTCGTAATTAATCGTAGATCTGTGTGGTGTGCTGCTGAGTAGCTGTGAGTGGCCAGTTATAAATTAAACCCACCCAAATA
Source organism: Lordithon lunulatus (assembly GCA_963942505.1). NCBI lineage: Eukaryota > Metazoa > Arthropoda > Insecta > Coleoptera > Staphylinidae > Lordithon > Lordithon lunulatus. The sequence continues at coordinate 58,655,349 of OZ012669.1, forward strand.
ATCCAATCCTCTACATACAAACTAACAAAAAACCAAACGTGTTGATGTCCTGATAATTAAATCCAAAAGATGGTGTGTAGATTGATGCGACTATGGGTGAGTTTTGTTTTATATTTAAATTTTATTTTTTTGTTACACATAATAATAATAATAATAGATTTATTGCCTAACAGAACAAATCCTAATCACAGGACAGCAATATAGAATAATCATATTTATAAAAACAAAAAATTACTATATATACATATATATATATATATATGTGTGTCTGTAGACATTGTATGCCCGTCTGTAACCTTGTCTACGTTTTCGGAAAAACAGCATATCTACAAACCAAATCTTGCTTTTATCTCATGCAACTTAGTCTTGATGAGTATTGGCGATACTCCATCTGGTGGCAGGAAATGAACTACATTTAGTAGGGAATTTGTTTGCATGACATTTGTTTTTCATCTTATACATGAGTATAGAGCCAAGGTAATACTAATTATACCTTAAAAATACATTAACAATCGCGCAATATTGTGACTGAAATCATATGATTTTAATGCAATCAGCTGATCAAACAAAACCGAAGATCAGTTGTTTACCTACTACCTTGAAGAAAACCGTTAACGTTTGAATCGCGAATAAGGAATTTTGGATAGTGTGATTTTGGGTTAATTAAAACTCTGTAGTATGTAGTAAACTTATAACAATATAATATATCAAAAAAATTGTACCCTACAGTAAATCCTCCTCAGACCGAATATACTCCCCAATATCGGCTTGATGAAAGCACACATTGCTCATTGGATCAGCATGCTTGCACTCAGCAGTGGATCTTGCAGCCACCCCAAAACCCAATGGAAGATCAGCCATGTTATAAACAACAACACCGCTATATTTCTCAGCACTCTCACTGATCCGTCCTAGCCCACCCTTTGCAATGTGGTTTCCATACAAGAATTGTTGCTCGGCTGATGCCTTCAGCCATATTTTACATTGTGCATATGGTGCTAGGTAGCTTAAAGCAGTCACATGCAGCCGAAACTTGTTGGTTTTAGTGAACTTGCCGAAACAAGTGCCTGCACAAATCAATTGATCAGTGGTGAGGGTGTTTGCTAGCTTGAGAATTTTTTCTGAAACATAGTAGACTCGGTCTTTCTTCTCGCGGAAACAGTAGAGGCCATCAGGGCGTTCGATTAACAGTTTCACATTGGCACCAATGCTAAAATGATACAAAACAAGAGATTGTTAATAAACTATAAAGAACATAAACTACAAAATAAAATACTATAAGGCAACTTACACGATCAATAATAATATCAATATTTTAAAATTATGACAGTATTACTGTACATAAACATAAACTATATTTATATAAATAATGAAATATATACATACACTACACCTTAATTACCGTTTAAAACGTATGGATATATTAATTATTGATTGATTAACTTAAACTTGATTAAAATCTGTAATATTTAATTATTAGATTAGACTGAAATTGATATTGATGAATATGACAGTGAGAAATATGATATGTATATTTTTCAGATGTCATTGAGAGGTTCGGTAGTAGTAGTCATGTTTAAAATGTTCCTTATTCTAAAATATTGACAGTATTACTTATCGTATAAGGTATAGTAATGATGGTATGAAGAGAATACTGATGTTTGTCCCGATAATTACTTCATAAATATAAAAGAAGGATTGAAGTAAATACTGACAGTACTAGGACTGACAGTATTATTGACCGTGTAAGGTGCCTTCTTATATTAATAAACACGTGCAAACCCCAAAATTGCTCTATATAATAACTAGTAACAACAGTACACTTACTATTTCGACAATTTCTCAAACAGTATCTTCGTCCGTTCTTCCGAAAGCCTCTTCATAATAACGCCCCGTGTACAATACCAAACTACTCGCAAAATAATTTAAAAAATGTGTTTGTTTGAAACAATTGTCCCCGAAAATCGCACCCAGCTAACCTCAAATGAAAAATAAAACATGTGCGGGTAACAGTGTTGCCTAACTCAGTTTTAAACCAGCTTATAAAAACCCAATAAAACAATTAAATACCAACTAATTAATTTTTAAAATCTTTAAAAATTAATTACAATACGTTTCGAATAAATCGCACTTGAGCATTGTTTAAATTACAAATGTTATAAGTGTTTTGGTGGTTGTTACATTCGGCAACCATGCTTGTTTATGCCAGCAACAGTGTCACAGTGTTACATTGTCTATGGTGTCACACGTTATGCAACCCAATAGTCACGCAGTGTTTTGTTATAGGTTATATAGTGCTCTGTGTTTAAAAACAATTTCCGTTTGCAAAATTGTTTGTTGGTGGTTTGTTTCATAATGTCGGGGTGAGTGGCGTCGTCGGTGATTGAAAATGATTAATTTGGGGCGCTTGTTGCGCTGTGCCACCCATAAAAAGGGTGTTTATAACCTCAACACCGGTTTACGGACGAATTACAAAAAAATTAGGTAAGAAAACTGTTTAATTAATCGGATTCGGAGGTTAACCGTTTTATTTTTTAGGGGGCTGCATGTTAGCAATGTCTGCCAGAGTGGTCAAGCAAGGGAAACAAGTGAGGTGAAAGATGAAACAAATTTTAATGGTAAGTAATGTAATTTGTTTAGTATTATAAATCAGTGTATTACTACTACTATTAAATAAAGTTTATTATTATTATATGTTAACAATAATGATAGACATTATTCTCCAGTTTAGTAGTAAAATACACTCATATATTATTATTAATAAACAGCATGGACAGTATTCGAGGTTACTACTAAACTGGAGAATAATGTCTATCATTATTGTTAACTTATAATAATAATAGACTTTATTCTCCAGATTAGTAGTAACCTCAAATACTGTCCATGCTGTTTATTAATAATAATATATCAGTGTATTATTACTACTAAACTGGAGAATAAAGTCTATTATTATTATAAGTTAACAATAATGATAGACATTATTCTCCAGTTTAGTAGTAATAATACACTGATATATTATTATTAATAAACAGGACAGTATTCGAGGTTACTACTAAACTGTAGAATAAAGTCTATTATTATTATAAGTTAACAATAATGATAGACATTATTCTCCAGATTAGTAGTAATAATACACTGATATATTATTATTAATAAACAGCATGAACAGTATTCGAGGTTACTACTAAACTGGAGAATAAAGTCAATTATTATTATAAGTTAACAATAATGATAGACATTATTCTCCAGTTTAGTAGTAATAATACACTGATATATTATTATTAATAAACAGCATGGACAGTATTTGAGGTTACTACTAAACTGGAGAATAAAGTCTAAAGATATTTCTATATATGAGCCTGTGAGAATGAAAGTTGTGTTCAAGCCATTTGAGATAGTGAATAGGCATAGTTTGGTTGGTGTATTCTATTATGTATATACAATTTGCAAATTTTGTTTCTTGTTCTCTCTAGAAACCTCTTCTGAATCAGATGCAATTCTCCTCTTACAAAACTCTGGCTTGTCCCTCTACAACCACTCTCTACAATCAAGACAATTGCAACTAGCCACAAATTGGAAACTAATTAAAGATAGAAGAACAGTATTTTCAATTGAAGTGTTTAATGCCTACTTGCAAGCTTGCAATGAAAATGAAACGTTTGTGGATCATCTGGGATTCCTCAATAGTCTGAAGACTACTCCTAATAGGGACACATATTTGTTGTTACTGGAAAATGCGTGTGCTCGTGGTGATGTACAAAGATCTGTTGCTGTACTTGGATTGATGAAGGAGGCTGGTGTTGCTGTGGATGAGAGTGTGTTCAATTTATTGATATTTGGACATATAATTGATAGGTAAGATGAATAGTAGTATTTAGAATGATCCATATTACCATCTCCTGAAAGATTGGACATTAATATAAACAAACAATAGCAATGATCAGAACAACTGTTTTCTAGGTTTGATATAAATGTTAAATATGTAACAACAGTACTGGTTAAAACTCCTAACTGTGGATGTAATGTAAGCAAACAATAACAATGATTAGATCAACAGTTTTCACGGTTTGTTGTAAAAGTACCGCAAGACAAAGAAGAACTGTTAATTTATTCATTAACACCTAATTTGTAAAAAGAATAAGAAACCATGTAGTGCATAGTTCAAGTCATTTGGAATAGTGGCCGGGCATAGTTGGGTTGATGGGGGACACCCGCCCACCCCACCTTGGTTCGCATTGTATTTTCCATGGGATAAAACGCTTCTTGGAATTGTTTAAACAATATAAAACGTCTGCATCCAATGACAAAAACTATGCGAGCGAAGGTGGGGTGGGCGGGTGGCCCCTACCAACCAAACTATTCCCGTCCACTATTTCCAATGATATAAAGTCTGCATTACACTGTTATCCATTACTTTCTATGATTCAATTAATTTCTTTTATTAATTTATGTCTAATTCGTAAAAAAATAAATAATAAGAAACAATGTAGTGCATAGTTCAAGTCATTTGGAATAGTGGACGGGCATTGTTTGGTTGGTGGGGGACACCCACCCACCCCACCTTGGTTGGCATTATATTTTCCATGGGATAATACTCTTGTTGGAATTGTTTAAACAATGTAAAACGTCTGCATCTAATGAAAAAAACTATGCGAGCAAAGGTGGGGTGGGCGGGTGGCCCCTACCAACCAAACTATCCCCGTCCATTATTTCCAATGATATAAAGTCTGCATTACACTGTTATCCATTACTTTCTATGATTCAATTAATTTCTTTTATTAATTTATGCCTAATTCGTAAAAAAATAAATAATAAGAAACAATGTAGTGCATAGTTCAAGTCATTTGGAAGAGTGGACGGGCATAGTTCGATTGGTGGGTTCTTGTGACATGGATGTCCAAGTATCTTTCTATAAGACACCTAAAATATTGACATTATTACTGATCGTGTAAAAGGCACCTTAGGCCCAATTCACACATAAACGGCGTCGGGCGCAGGCGCGGCGTAGACGAGGCGCAGGCGCGACGTTGCACAGACGATTGTGATGACCATATGCAGTGAAGGGGTGTACATTAGACCTTATGTTTACATAGAGGCGGCGTGGAAGAGTTTCGCCTCTTCGCCTATCGTGTCTTAGGCGAAGACGCGGTGCTGGCGCTGCGAGAGGCACGAGGCAAATGCCCGCGCCCCGTCACCTAAGTGGGTATTGCACCACATGTTTATATAGAGGGGGCTTAAAGCGTCGTGCTCTTGCAGCAGCGGCACCGCGTCTTCGCCTAAGACACGGTAGCGAAGAGGCGAAAGGCATAACTCTCCCACGCCGCCTCTACGTAAACATAAGGTAGAATGTCCACCCCTTCACTGCATATAGACAACACAATCGTTTGTGTGAAGTCGTGCCTGCGCCTCGTCTACGCCGCACCTGCGCCCGACGCCGCTTATGTGTGAATTGAGCCTAAGGTGCCTTTTACACGATCAGTAATAATGTCAATATTTTAGCATACTGACATATTATTGACCATGTAAGGTGTCTTATAGAAAGCCCTTACACAGTCAATAATATTGTCAATATTTTAGAATAATGACATTATTACTGTACAATAATTTGTTGACAGTACCGGTTAAAATTCCTAACTGTGGATGATTTCGAGAATGTTGAAACTATTCTGCTTTGAAATGACTGCTAAAAATATTTTGCATACTTCAAGTTAACATTCTTATTGCAGTGGCTTAAAAGGCGGGAAGTCGGTATTAACCACAATGAAGCAAGCACAAGTTATGCCATCATTAAACACACATTGGGCGATCTTAAAAGGCCTTGCTATGATTAAGAATAGCACCGAAATCATTACGGCTCTCGCTGAAACCCCTAAATTACCTTATGATGAAGAAAAGTTTTTCGGCGTTCTACTTGCTTTGGGGCTTCATGAAAACCAGACGTGTTTGCGACCGGTAAGAAAATATTTCGGTTGCGGTACATTTTGATTTACACTTGTTCTCTGCAGTTTTTGTCGTTTTTGGAGCTTGAAACACTTCCCCGACAGTCCACTCAGCAATTGGAGAGTGTTTGTGTGAGTTTGGTGCATAGGGGGTGTGCGGATGCTGCTATGTTGTTCTATAGAACGTTGGCAGAGCCGACCGCAGTGGGAGGTTTTGGAAATGATCTACTGAGAGAGATGATGTTATCTGGAAAAATTGTAAGTCAGATATTTATGGTATATAAGTAGTTTAGTGGGTTGAAACTTTTCACCATGGGTGTATTTTGTAAAAACTTCGTATGGGTAGAACGGCCCTGTAGACCGTCTAATGTTCAACACTTGCTGGAACGTATCCATGTGGAAATTAACAATATTCTTATAGAGATGTACCAGTGCTCAAAAATGCACTATGATAAGGTTGAACTCATGACTCGGTTAAGGGCCGATTCTACAATTGACATTTAACCGGAGAATAAGGCTATTCGTGGAATAAGTTTGAGATATTAACGCCAATATGTCAAATTCATTCCAAGAATAACCTTATTCTCCAGTTAAATTCCAATTGTAGAACCGGCCCTAAGCCCTGTGGTTTCCTAGGAAGCGATGTCGATAAAAGCGGCCGTTTTTAACGTCAATTTGACGTAACTAATTAAGTTTTACGTGTATTTATATAAATATGGTAACCCAGAGAGTGAAATACCTAAATGTAATGGAAAAAAGGCATGAATTACAGTGGATTATGGTGCTGTATTCATTTACATATACTTAAAACATTTCCTGTAATGTGTAAATGACATCAAACATGGCTGCTTTTATCGACACCGCTTACTAGGAAACCAGGGCTTTAGCATGTTGTTATGTACACCATAGAAGGCACAGTAACAAGATTTTCCCTCCAATTTCATAGCGTTTCCGGATTTGTCCCAGTTTTAGAGGCGTCTGGGGACGGGTTTTCTGAAGTTGTCCGTTTAAACATTGATGATAGATGATAAATGAATGAATTCTTTTCTGAGAAAGATTTAAGAAAATATTATGCTATATTTAGCAACTGTTCCTCTAATTATAAACCTGACGGTATTTATGTTTAACAGCCTTTAAGTAAAATCATCGAACTTAGTAACGAGCTTTCCACCTCGGGCCTAAACGAATACGCTTTATCACACATCACCGAAGTAGCTCTACGCGAGGACATGTCCGAATCAGCATACACCCTCTTCAAAAACTTACCTGTTTTAAGAGCACACTACTTCTGGCCACTGCTGTTATCAGCCGGTCGTAAACAAGAAGAACGCGGCGTGCTGGAGGTACTACAAAAAATGTCTGAGCTGAACACGAAGCCTGACCATGAGACGCTCGAGCACTACATATTGAAGTTCTGTGATCTATCAAGTCCCGAAATACTGTTGAAACGGTTTCAGAGAGTAGTGAAGGACGTGAAGCTGGTGGACGTGGTGTCACCGATACTGGCGGTGTTGTTGCGATGTGGTCGCACGCAGGATGCCAGAGATTTCTACGAGCATGCCGAATGCATGCTCAGTGCGGACAAATTGATTGTACCGCTTGCGATGGGCTGGAAGGCGACGGGGGATGTGAAGAATGTTTCGAAAATGCTGCAGGTTGTTTGTGAGACCAACGCGGTGGTGCAGGATTGGACTGGCATGTTCCTGTTGAAGGTGTTGAAGGGTTGTCGCGAGACGAAGGAGTATGAGATGTATTTTCAATTAGTCAAGGTAAGTTTGTTCTTTGGTTTATCTCTATAGACCTAGGGTTTTACCAGATAGTAGCTTACTGTGGGATTTCCATGAGTGATTCTTACGTTGTTTTTGGGTAAGTAACAGGGCAGTTACGCTACAAAACCAACAGTTTTTATTAATTTTATACAGGGTGTCCCTGTGTATGGAATAAATTCGATAAAACCTTTATTTGGGAATTTTGCAAAAATTGCTCGACTTTTGATTTTAAATTGACAACCATTTGATATGTAGAATTTTTTAGTCAAATTCATTTGTTGCAGAAAATATTGAGTATGAAACTTACCATCACCGCCATTTATGCCGAGAGCATACTGCACGTTTTGAAGCACAAAGCGAAGAATTGCAATAACAAGGACATTATTGAGGGTGTGATTGACAAGTTGATGGATGTGACTAAGCATGATCCAAGTCATTTTTTGCATCCGGTGAGTGCTATTTTTATCACTTGGGATGATTTTGAACTTGTGTATTGTCTGTTACGATCTTTTTACCGAAACCGCTTCCTATTAAACCAGAGCTTTATGGTCTTGCGGCAAAATGTAACCGTAAAACAATATGTTTCGAATTGGTTTCGGTCTTTACACCGAATTAGGATTTGTGATGTCACAATTGAACGGTTTATATATTTTTTTTGCTAGCATGTTTGTGCATTCGCGGCTATCGATCAGCAAACTGGCCTGGGGGAGTATTTTTGAGCAATCGCTATGAATATAGTGATCAAGAGACGTACGCTATTATTGCAAATGGTACCGATTTGAGACCTCACGCTTCGCGAAAGGTTCTGCCTATTTTTGGTAGAACTGAAAGCTCGACAGTAGTTATGTTTTGACATTAATTTTTGTGTTCATTCTATTAGTTCAACGCTATGAAATATGTGCGCATTATAGCGCATGGTGATAGCAATCGGTCAAAAATCGTACCCCTGGGGTGCGATTTTTGAGCGATCGCTATTGTCATGCGCTATAAACCCTACATGTTTCATATCTATGGACATTGGCATTAGCTCAAAAATAAATGTCAAAATATTACTACAAGCTAGCCTTTAGTTTCTGTCAGAGATAGCAATCTTCTCTCACTAAGTGAAGTGCCAAAAGTCGACACAATTCACAATAATTCGCGATCCAAAACGGTTTTCTTCAAGGTAGTAGGTAAACAGCTGATTTTTGTTATTGTTTGATCAGTTGATCAACATTAAAATCATATGATTTCAGTCACTTCTACAATAATGCGTGATTGTTAATATACTTTTAAGGTATAAATAGTATAACCTTGGCTGTATAGTCATGTATAAGATGAAAAAACAAATGTTAGGCAAACAAATTTCCTACTAAATGTAGTTCATTTCCTGCCACCAGATGGAGTATCAGCCGACTTGAATCACCAATAGTAAACGTCTCTATATTGTTAAAATCATAGCGATGGTTCAAAAATCAACCCCCAGACCTTTAACTAATACGCTTCACTCTTAAAACCTTGGCAGGTAATAACAACGATCATTATTAATCTTTAGCGAGATATGAATTTGGAAGAACTCGAATGCCACCTGTCTGAATTGACGAACAAGAATATGGAGACACGTGGCGTTTTGCGCCGGCTCATTCAGTTGTGTGCCAAAACTAACCACTATGAGCGCGCGTTTGATCTGCGCGCGCAATTTAAAGCAAACGGGTATGATGAGACGCCGGGTATGAAGTCATCCCTTCTCCATTTGTCCACGCAGTCGGGCAATTTGGAGTATGCTGGCAAAATGTACGATGAAATCAAGAAAACGTTCGCCACATTCAAACTGGATCCGTTCAAGATTATCGATTATGCCGCGTTGTTGATTGCAAATGGGCGGGTAGAGGAGGCGGTTGAGATACTGAGCGCAGAACGAAGAAAAGATATGTGAGTAGTAACATATATAAGGCACCTTACACGATCAATATTACTGTCAATATTTTAGAATAATGACAGTATTGCTGTACGATAATATGTTTAAAATGTTCATTATTCTAAAATGTTGCCAGTATTACTCATCGTGTAAGGTATAGTAATGATGTAATGAAGAGAATACTGATCTTTATCCGGATAATTGATTACTTGATAAATATAAAAGGAGGATTGAAGCAAATATTGACAGTACTAGGATTGACAGTAATATTGACCGTGTAAGGTGCCTTTTTAAGTTACCATATGGGTGTGCATTGTTAATTGATGTGGTGTCGCCAGATGGCGTTTAATTTTTCTCCTAGGGGGTTAGTTGTACTATTTATGTGAGTAGTGTTTAGAAGAAATGTGTTTAGTAGTGATGGGGGTATTTTGAGAACCGAGAACAGCTGTTCTCGATTCTTATCAAGAGTTACATTAATTAACAGGGAACCTGGAATAAAGTAGGAATGGGTATATAATTATGAAAACCGAGAACATCAAACAACAAATAGTAAAAAAAAGAATTTTATTTGGTCCTTTTACATTTTCACATTCTGGTCGAAATTTCACGTAGTTTCAGCTTAAATTTAAGATGATGATGAGATTTTTTAAGATTTATCAACCAGAAGGTTGGAGTACAGTGAAATTTCGCTCACCTCGGACTTTGAACTGTCGCCTCGCAAACCTCAGTATAAGACGGATTGCCATCCGTCTTATACTGAGGTTTGCGATCTGCATTTGACCACTAGGCCATTGAGTTGGGTATTGCGGTTATGTGAATAATATTTCTCGTATGATTTCAGTCAGTTTGAAGCTGTCGAACGAAACTGTTGGCGTGCAATCGGTGCTGCTAGCTCACCGGCGAATGCAATGAAGGTTCTCGAAACTCTTCTGCAGAATGGCTACTGTAAGCCCACCAATATAATATTAGGGCCTGTAGTGCGCTCATATTTAAAACAGTATGTGCTGTAATCATAGCCCTATGTTTCTGTATTAATTACTATTTTCTATCATAGGGGTGATATTCCAAAAGCTGTTGAGGTGTACTGTGAGTTCGTTGATGAGTACAAGTGCACGCCATTACAGCTAGAGCTGTTGGGTGAGCTGATAGATATTAAAAATGATGAGTTGTTGGGTAAAGTGCTAAATGCTACTGCTATTGTGCATGGGCTATCATCAGCTCGGATTACGTTAGTAGCTGCTCTGGCGGAGAAGGGGCTGGAGACTGCTATACAAAAAACATTAGCTGTAAGTAAAATTGATTATCGTTCGTTTGTGTAACTCAGATGTTCCAACTAGGATTCATGTAGCGCAATAGAGATTTGAACCCATTTCTGATATTGCTTGGGTATGCGCGTATTAAAGGTGATTCACGAAAATTCACCCTGATAGGGTTTGAAATTACGCTCTCCAATGCTCATTACGAGACGGACGTCTAATCGCTAGACCACTGAGTTAATAGTATTATTATATCAGGATCAAGTAATTTGTTTATTTTCAGGAAATGCGCATCGTACCCACTGTTGAACTTAAGAAAAGGTGCGACCGATGGGTTTCACAAAACAAACTTTTGCCGTTAGTAACCTTAATGGCTGTTGCACGACGAAACAAAGCTTTAAATTTAGATACTATTAATTTAGCAATAATTCGACTTTATGGTGAGTATACAGGTTAAATTATTATTGGCGGAGTCTGTTTTAATGAGATATGCAGAAATTTATCTAAAAATATTTGGAGATTTAGAGACATATTAATGAATGAACACAGTTAGTGTTTGTGTTTTAAATATGTTTCAAAAAATTGATACTCGTATTCATAAACGACAGTTAAAAAATAACGCTCCCTTAAATACACAAATATTTGGTGTAGGCACCACACGACTTTCCGAATTATGTGGAAAAATTAGTGAAAATGTGAAGAAGAATTCAAAAAAGTTGAAAATGTTAAAAAAATCAAATAGGTCATTGTTTTTTTTTTTAACATTTTCAACCTTTTTGATTTTTTTTTCACATTGTTTCCCTTTTTCTCACATTTTCCCACATTTCTATTTTCATTTCGGGTGCCCCCTTCCGTCTGGGTCCCGGACACATGCCCCTGTTGCCCCTGCCTAGTTACGGCCTGCAAGTAATTGTCCTTGTCTGCTTATTCGTCAGGTTGCCCCTCTTATTTCACAGCTAACTATTATATCTAATAGTTGTCCCACTATCCGTAACAAATGGACCCGGTTTTTGGGTTTGCAATCCTATGTATAACATAACATACTTTTGTTTGAAACATATGTAAGTGTGAACCCACCTCTTAGCAATCTACATATCTAGATTTCGATCTTATTAGATTGCATCAGTGTAGCTCAGCTAGTAGGAATGAATTCACACAATATCTCGAGTGGTTATATTAAAAAAAAACAACTAACCCCCTAGGAGGGCGCTTAACTTTCCTCCTAGGGGTTAGTTGTACCTACTTTTGTTTGTTTTAGACTACACGTTCATTAAAATGCTTCAAATTAAACACATCTGTTTATAAATATTAAATAATGTTATATTAGATTGTTTTAAATTTTCTAGGTATCAGAAATGATTGCGAAAGTGCATTGTCCTTCTGGAAGGAATTAGAAGAAAAAGATATGGTTTTCACGACTGAAATGCAGACAGAGCTTGTGTTGCTCTTGCAGCGTTGTCATTACGAAATGCCTGACAAATTGCGCGCGTTTGCTAGTTAAAACTTGGAGTTATTATATATTTGTTACTGATAAAAAAGAAAAAGAAAAGTGAGTGGAGGAGTTGTTGGTGTTCCCCCCCTCCAAAAAAACAAGTACATCCTGATGTTTGATGAGTATCCTTTCAAATTTCCCCCAAAAGGTAAACATAAACATACTGTTGTATTGATTATATTCAATATGTTCCCTTTCCTTAGAACTCCTGTGAAACGAATATCGGATTTTGGATGGCCAACTTATGCATAACGTTAATATTTGATACTAACTACTAAGAAATTGATTGACTTTTTTGAAGTTTGAGCTACAACAAACAAAATAGTAAGTTTTATGTATTAAAATTAGTACCATCGTGCGATAACGGGTTACCAAAAATGGGAATTGGGGTATAATTACGGTGACTATATTTTTTTTGGGAAATTACAAGGACATATCGAGAAAAATAGCATACTAATCTACAGTGGATACTAATTCCTATCCGTTTGGCTACTACCGCTTACCAAAACTTTGCACATTACAAAAATCTTGTGAGTATATGTTAATAAATAAAGCACATACTAATGTGCTTTATTTGTTAATATTAATAAATAAAGCACATACTAATGTGCTTTATTTATTAACATATACTCATAAGATTTTTGTAATGTGCAAAGCTTTGGTAAGCGGTAGTAGTCAAACGGATATGACCCTTGTCTCGCATAAATCAGTACTACCGTTGATTGAAGTATTTATATACTTCAATCAACGGTACTACGGATTTCTCGCATGTTTCCTAATTTTGGCCACCCCCTAGATGTTCAGGCTTATCCGAGTTTGCGCCAGTTACCTACAGATGGCTCTGCCGGTTAATTTATTCAGTTCTTGTAAAACTTACGACATAAATATGTAGTTTATTGCACAACAGAAATCTACTTGCAGGACAATGTTCACATATTATAAACAATATAAAAGAAAAGTAAATTACACATAATATTAATAATAGTAAATTAAGGGTGGGATTTTGATCGCATACATTGAGCATCATGGCCGACATAGCCTCCAAAGTGGCGGCATCTATATGCGAGGAGCAGTTCATATGATTTCTTGAAATTGAACTGCGATGTAAGAGTGCTTGTGATATCAGCACAAGGCTAATCTTATAAAACATATATTACCATATGGGTGTGCATTGCTAATTGATGTGGTGCTGCCAGATGGCGTTTAACTTTCCTCCTATGGGGTTAGTTGTTTCATTTTTGATGTTTGTAATTCTTTCGATTTTTGATCTTCTCCCATACATAGTCCATTTCGGTTGATAGCAAATGTCTCTTCAACGCTTCACATCCGTAAGTCTCCACGCCCTTTACCTAGGCATTGTAGATTGTGTGCTTGTCCTCATTGCTTACATTCTGGTCCCACAGCCGAGGATATTGTCCTTCTGCCTTGATTAATTCAAGCTATTATATCCATTGTTCCGTCTTGTGTATTATTTTTACTCCTAGGTACTTATACCCCCATATTCACCAACATTTCATAAATGTATCAATAACTATTGAACCCATAAGTATTCGTTGTTATAGAAACAATAAATACATAATCTAGGGAATGTAGTTATTTTAGATTCCCTCTATTGGAAACACTGAATTATTAACAAAAGGTGTCATCAAAGCACCAGTCACAAGCGATATTCAAAGTGTTTGACACTTGTTTTGACAATTTCTGTCACAATGACGTTTTCAATTCGTCTATTCAATGGTTATGGGCATTGAACACTATTCGTAATTCAAATGTCAACGGTTTTCGTCGAATTAGTGGGTAAACCGCTGATCTTTGTTATTGTTTGATCAGCTGATAAAAATTACATGATTTTGATCACTTGGACAGTAAATCGTGATTGTTAATAAACTTTTAATGTATAACTAGACAAATCTTGCACGTATTGTCACATATATGATGAGGAAATACATTTTACGCGTAGAGATTATCCACTAGATTTTAGTTCATTTTCTGCCACTAGATAGAGTACCAACTAGCTTGAATTGTCCATTACACCCATAAGTATTCGTTGTTATAGCAACATTAAATATATTATCTAGAAAATTTAGTTACTTTAGATTCCTTCTATTGGAAACACTGAATTATTAAACAAAAGGTGTCGTCAAAGCACCAGTCACAAGCGAAATTCAAAGTGTTTGACATTTGTTTTGGCAATTTCTGTCACAATGACTTTTTCAATTTCTCCATTCAATAGATTATGGGCACTATAAGTCATGGGCCTGTTTACATCCGAGTCTTAATTCGTTCTTTGATAATGTGCTTTAAAATATAAACTCAAAAGAATGTTGTTGTTGTGAATGGATTAGTGCTATATTTATTAGATTGAAATATGTTACCGCATTGAAAATAAAAATTTACTTATTCATTGTAAATTTCATAGATCGCCCTTCACCTATATTTTTCTTTTGCAATTCAAATCGCGTTATTAATTATTATAAAACATTGTGATGCATGCGAGTGCGATTTGTTATGCAACGGGCGATAATAGGATTATTATATTTTCAACGCTCGTAAATTTGCATTCGCATGCGAAAGGACCTTGCTTCATGGAGGGGGTGGAATAAATGGCGAAGGCGCTTGGTTATGAGATGCAAATTGGTCGTTTTATATAAATTTATGGAGCGATATTGCTAGTCAGAACACGATAATGTAATTTTAATTATTTAAAAAAAATCTGAATTGGTTATATTATATTACCATGTGTAATATATTATACCGTGTGTCGCTGGATGATATTCTATATTCTAAATACATTTTTAGATTTTATTATTCATAGTGAAGTAATACTTTATAAAAGGTTAAAACCTTTTATAAAGTATTACTTCATGAGAATTGCAAGATCTAAAGATCTTGCAATTCTCATGAAATCACCATGAAATAATTTTATTAGTAATTTACATTACTAGTGCAAGAAAGCAAGTTTCTCGAATGAGCAAACACTCCAATTGTAGTACTAAGTTCATAAAAAAAAATCGTACACACAATGTTTGCATGTAATGTTCGCTCTTAATACAGCACTCGTCTTCGGCTCGTGATGTAGAGCCGACAGCGAACATTACATGCAAACATTGTGTGTACGACTTTTTTTATGAACTTAGTAGTACAATTTGAGTGTTTGCTCATTCGGGAAACTTGCCTTCTTGCACTAGTAATGTAAATTACTATTAAAATTCTTTCATGGTGATTTCATGAGAATTGCAAGATCTAAAACCTTTTATAAAGAATTACTTCACTATGAATAATAAAAACTAAAAATATATTTTGAATATAGAATATCATCCAGCGACACACGGTATAATATATTACACATGGTAATATAATATAACCAAATCCGATTTTTTTTAACAATTAAAATTACATTATCGTGTTCCAACTAGCAATATCGCTCCATAAATTTACATGTGAGTGTTGTGGGCCATTTACAATAAACGCGGTAGTGGTAAGGTAGCGGTAAGCAATATTTTGCATGGCTATAAAAATTCAGACGTTCAGAATTGGGCAGTAATGCTATACGATAATTATGGTAGAGATAATTAATTACCTATGTTCTATCATAGTTTTACTGCGCTGCTGTAAACGCCCGCATTTTTATACATGTGCACAATTTCTCTTACCCCTACCACGCTTATTGTGAATGGTCCTTTAAGACTAGTTACTTGATAACATCGTGTTAATTGTATCTCAACGACAAATGGTTCCAACTAACCGGGTCGTCCGTTCGTTAAGCAGGCATGCTAATCACTTTTCTTATTTTTCAGTTGAGCTTTCAGTAAAAAAAAATACACTAAGAAATAGCATATATTTAAAACGTATTACGCAATAACATGTTGACATTCAATCTACCAAAGTGCATGCAAACAAACTAGCCGGTGGTTCTATGAAAGTAATGTGAGTTCTATAAATTTCACTTTCGTCGAATTTTTCGATTGAAAGTGCGCGTCGCCGTGGCCGCGAAATCAATGAGAAAAACATTTGAATGTCATTGCCGGCGATAAATTAATAATAAACGAAATGCGGACAGCTATTTTATATTATTAATGTCGCTAGTTTAGAAACATTGACCATTTTTTTTTAAGAACAACGAAAATCGACTAGCTATTTCCGGGTACACTCACACCGCTTAATAATAATGTCGACTGTTGTAATATAAACAGGTTTTTTGACACGTGGCCCAGATTTCGATATAATTTCGTATTAAATTAATTAATTATTGTTTTTGTGTGTGAATATAACTCTATATTTATATATACAAAAAAAACAACATTTAATGAACTATACACTACACTGTTATCCATTACTTTCTAGGGTTCAATTAAATTCATTTATTAATTTAAGACTAATTAAAAAGAAATATGTGAAAAATAATGTAATGCATAGTTCAAGTCGTTTGAAATAGTGGACGGGCATAGTCAGCTTGGTAGGGGCCGCCCACCCATCCCACTTTTGCTGATATGCTTTTATTGCTGGATACAGATGTTTTATATTGTTTTCTCTATTCCAAGAAGAGTGTTATCTTATGGAAAAACTATGCGAACAAAGGTGGGGTGGGCGGGCGTCCCCTGTTATCCATTACTTTCTGGGATTCAATTGAATTCATTTATTAATTTAAGACTAATTAAAAAGAAATATGTGAAAAATAATGTAATGTATAGTTCGAGTCGTTTGAAATAGTGGACGGGCATAGTTTGGTTGGTGGGGGCCGCCCGCCCACCCAACTTCGCTCGCATAGTTTTTTCATTGAATAACACTCTTCTTGGAATAGTTTAAACAATATAAAACATCTATATCCAATGAAAAAACTATGCGAGCGAAGGTGGGGTGGGCGGGCGGCCCCTGCCAACCAAACTATGCCCATCCACTATTCCAAATGACTTGAACTATGCACTACACTGTTATCCATTATTTTCTAGGATTCAATTGAATTCATTTATTAATTTAAGACTAATTCAAAAGAAATATTTGAAAAATAATGTAATGCATAGTTTAAGTCATTTGAAATAGTGGACGGCTATAGTTTGGTTGGTAGGGGCCACCCGCCCACCCCACCTTCGCTCGCATCCATTACTTTCTAGGATTCAATTCAATTCATTTATTAATTTAAGACTAATTCAAAAGAAATATTTGAAAAATAATGTAATGCATAGTTCAAGTCATTTGGAATAGTGGATGGGTATAGTTTGGTTGGTGGGGGCCGCCCGCCCACCCCACCTTCGCTCGCATAGTTTTTCCATAGGATAACACTCTTCTTGGAGTAGTTTAAACAATATAAAACATCTATATCCAATGAAAAAACTATGCGAGCGAAGGTGGGGTGGGCGGGCGGCCCCCACCAACCAAACTATACCCATCCACTATTTCAAATTACTTGAACTATGCACTACACTGTTATCCATTACTTTCTGGGATTCAATTCAATTCATTTATTAATTTGAGACTAATTAAAAAGAAATATGTTAAAAATAATGTAATGCATAGTTCAAGTCATTTGAAATAGTGGACGGGCATAGTTTGGTTGGTAGGGGCCACCCGCCCACCCCACCTTCGCTCGCATAGTTTTTTCATTGGATATAGATGTTTTATATTGTTTAAACTATTCCAAGAAGAGTGTTATCCAATGAAAAAACTATGCGAGCGAAGGTGGGGTGGGCGGGCGGCCCCCACCAACCAAACTATACCCATCCACTATTCCAAATGACTTGAACTATGCATTACATTATTTTTCAAATATTTCTTTTGAATTAGTCTTAAATTAATAAATGAATTGAATTGAATCCTAGAAAGTAATGGATAACAGTGTAGTGCATAGTTCAAGTCATTTGAAATAGTGGATAGGTATAGTTTGGTTGGTAGGGGACGCCCGCCCACCCCACCTTTGCTCGCATAGTTGTTTTCATAGGATAACATTCTTCCTTGGAATGGTTTAAACAATATACAACGTCTGTATCCATTGAAAAAACTATGCGAGCGAAGGTGGGGTGGGCGGGGGGGCCCCACCAACCAGACTATGCCCGTCCACTATTTCAAACGACTTGAACAATGCATTACATTATTTTTCACATATATCTTTTTAATTAGTCTTAAATTAATAAATGACATTAATTTAATAGAAAATAACGGATAATAGTGCATTGGATGGTTCAAGTCGTTTGAAATGGTGATTTGGTTGGTAGGGGTGGACCGCCCACCCCCGTCACACTATATTAGGCATAAAACGTATCGAAACTTGTTTTTTTTTTATCTAAATTATTCGACTATATTTGAATATATTTGACTATATTAAACTATATTTGACTATATTTGATTATATTTGATAATATTTGACTAAATTTTACAATATTTGACAATAAGTGATGATGTATGACTCTAGTTGACTATATTTGACTTTATTTGACTATATATTTGATAATATTTGACAATATTTGACAATAGTTGACTAAATTTTACAATATTTGACAATAAGTGACGATGTATGACTATATTTGACTATATATTAGACTATATTTGACTAAATTTTACAATATTTCACAATATGTGACTATGTATGACTATATTTGATTATATTTGACTATATTTTACAAATTTTCCAGTTATGAAGTGTGTTTTTTAAATTTTCCCCAAGAGTTGATTTGAAAATATCATGCTAAATAAAATAATTGTCATTAATACTCAATCATTATTGCTATTAAAAATGAAGTTTTGAGTCCAAAAATATATGCCGCGTTCAAAAATTTGCTCAATCTAGATAAATTGCGATTATAAAGATCAAATTTTTTGGAAAAAAATCTTTTATTGAATTTATTCGCTATTTAATTTGCACCTGTACATATACACACATTATAAAATTAAATGTTTTAATAATAGCTTGCACTTACTTGCTCTTAGTTGTATGCGTAATCCTCCGCACTGTTTGCTAATTAATTCCAGCGTTTTGCGCTGGCAATTCTAAGAAATCAGCACGCTCTCACTTAAGTAGACCAACCCCCATCGATTGCTGGTGTGTGTGTCGAGTATCCCCTGGCGACCGCGCTTGACCAGATGACCATTTACATACCGCATCGTGGGGGCAGTAGCGCGCCAACCGCTCTATACAAAAGCCACCCCGCCCCCAAGAGAGGACCAACTCGTTTACACTGCCCACAACAATTTTTGTACACGCAACATATATATAAAAAAAGTGATGACACTTATCAGTGTGACACCAAATTAGTTAGATTATAAGATACTAGAATATAAAATATATATTCGAGATATAATATTCAGGGTAAGTTGCAAAATAACAAATATTTCACAAGTTTTTGCAAATACAAATAATTTTGCACTTAGACACGTGATATTTAAAGGATAAATAATACGATTTTTGCTTTGTTTTTTTTTGTATTACACTTTAGTTAAACTTTGCAACTAGTTTTTTTTTTCACAACAAGCCATTTTCAGGCCGTTGACCGTAGTCTTTCAGCCTTTTTCTGATCTGAATAATTTCGATCTGAATAATTTCTGATCTGAATAATTTGTGTGAGAGGTTACACACTTCACAACAACGTGGTGTAGCTCTAGCCATTTTCGAACTCCTCCGATGTTCGAGTCATTGGAACAGCTTGAAAATGGCTACAGCTTAAGCCATTTTCAAACTGTTCTAATGACTATATATTAGACTATATTTGACTAAATTTTACAATATGTGACTATGTATGACTATATTTGACTATATTTGACTATATTTGACTATATTTGACTATATTTGACTATATTTGACTATATTTGACTATATTTGACTATATTTGACTATATTTAACTATATTTGACTATATTTGACTATATTTGACTATATTTGACTATATTTGACTATATTTGACTATATTTGACTATATTTAACTATATTTGACTATATTTGACTATATTATACTATATTTGCTGTTCCGATGACTAGGACATCGGAGGAGTTGGAAAATGGCTAGAGCTACACCACGTGAACTGTGTAACCTCTCACACAAATTATTAAATCGAAATTATTCTGATGAGAAAAAGGCTGAAAGACCACGGTCGACGGCCTCTTGTACATGTATGTATATCTGGTATGATATGTATGTTACAATAAATATATTTTCTTCTTCTCATCACAAAAAAAAAGAGAAACAGAGTTTAATTCTCTACTTTTTTCTGAAGAATAATTTCGATTTAACAATTCTTGGTTTGTGTTAGAAAGAATTATATTTTAAAGGATAAATAAAACGATTTTTTACTTTGTTTTTTATCACACTTCAGTTACACTTTGCAACTAGTTTCGGCTAAGCTCTAGCCATCGGAGGAGCTCGAAAATGGCTAGAGCTTAGCCGAAACTAGTTGCAAAGTGTAACTGAAGTGTGATAAAAAAACAAAGTAAAAAATCGTTTTATTTATCCTTTAAAATGAATTATCACAAAGTAGACGCCTTAACAATCCAATATTTAATTATATTTTAGATTATCGAATGCATTTGTGTACTACAAACCGTATTTTCTCATATTTCCCATAATAAAATGCAAATTACGTCTCTCTCTCTTGCGTGTTTCTACACAGAAACTTAAATTATCGCTCGTTTTAAATTTACATTTGACACAATTTATTCGGCCTCCCTACAAGCACAGTGGAGGGTGGTGGTGGTGTAGTTGACACGCGGATAACAACTGATTCATACTTCGGCAGTATCTGTAAGTGCCTGATACAAACCCCTAAACAATCTCCCTCTTGCTAGCAATAAAACTAATAGACACACACACACACACACACACACACCCCCAACAAAAAGCTTCCCCAAAACATTGCACTGTAAAACCAGTTCCCGGTGATAAATTCACGCGTGCCGGCATTAAACTTATCCGCGATACCAAATCGTACAAAAAAACTTTCGTTCGTTTCATCAGTGCAAAAGATTTTTTTACGCGAAATGCAAACACTCTAATAGAAAACAAAGACTATTAAACTGTTTAGATAAAAAAAAAGTGATGTTCGTATCTGAATTTATGTGTGAAATTCGGTATGAAAGCTAAATAAATAAAATGTAATTTTATAAAGAGTGTTATAATCTATTTAACTATCATTTTGGGGTAATAAGTAGTTTTATTTTAATTCATAAAATTTACTGTAGGGATGTGTGGGGTGGGCAATGTTGAGGTCTTGCCCAGGGCCCCAAAAAAACTAGTTTCGGTCCTGTTTGTGTGGACTGATTTTGTTTAAATTTTGGCAGGGTTGTCCTAGGTCGGTATCCGTTGGGTCTTTTTCCCGGATTCTCCCAGATGGACAGACAGACAGACAGATAAACAGATAGACAGATAGACAGATAGACAGACAGAGAGACAGACAGATAAACAGATAGACAGATAGACAGATAGACAGACAGAGAGACAGACAGATAGATAGATAGATAGACAAACAGACAGATAGACAAATAGACAGATAGACAGATAAATATAAAGACAGATAGACATACAGGCAGACAGACAGACAGACAGATGTCGATAGACATATAGACAGATAGATATACAGACAGACAGACAGACAGATAGACAGATAGACAGATAGACAGATCGACAGATAGACAGATAGACAGATAGACAGATAGACAGATAGACAGATAGACAGATAGACAGATAGACAGATAGACAGATAGACAGATAGACAGATAGACAGATAGACAGATAGACAGATAGACAGATAGACAGATAGACAGATAGACAGATAGACAGATAGACAGATAGACAGAAAGACAGATAGACAGATAGAGAGATAGACAGATAGACAGACAGGCAGATAGATCGATAGACATATAGACAGATAGATAGACAAATAGACAGACAGACAGACAGACAGACAGATAGACAGATAGACAGATAGACAGATAGACAGATAGACAGATAGACAGATAGACAGATAGACAGATAGACAGATAGACAGATAGACAGATAGACAGATAGACAGATAGACAGATAGACAGATAGACAGACAGGCAGATAGATCGATAGACATATAGACAGATAGATAGACAGATAGATAGACAGATAGATAGACAGATAGATAGACAGATAGATAGACAGATAGATAGACAGATAGATAGACAGATAGATAGACAGATAGATAGACAGATAGATAGACAGATAGATAGACAGATAGAAAGACAGATAGAAAGACAGATAGAAAGACAGATAGATAGACAGACGGACAGACGGACAGACGGACAGACGGACAGACGGACAGACGGACCACCCACCCCACCTTTGTTCACATAGTTTTTACATAAGATAACACTCTCCCTGGTACGGTTTCAATAATATAATACATTTGTATCTATTGAAAATAACTATGCGAGCAAAGGTGGGGCGGGCAGGCGGTCCCTACCAAGCTGACTATGCCCGTCCACTATTTCAAACGACTTGAACTATGCAATACATTATTTTACACATATATTTTTTTAATTAGTCTTTAATTAATAAATGTCATTAATTTAATCATAGATAATAACGGATAATAGTGTAATGCATAGTTCAAGCCATTTGAAATAGTGGACGGGCATAGTCAGGTTGGTATGGGCCACCCGCCCACCCCACCTTTGCGCGCATAGTTTTTTCAATGGATACAAACGTTTTATATTGTTTAAACTATTCCAAGAAGAGTGTTATCCTATGGAAAAACTATGCGAACAAAGGTGGGGTGGGTGGGCGTCCCTTACCAACCTAACTATGCCCGTCCACTATTTCAAATGGCTTGAACTATGCATTACACTATTATCCGTTTCCCCTAGTGGGGTAGGCGGGTTCCCCTTACCAATCAAACTATGCCCGTCCATTATTTCAAATTACTTGAACTATGCACTAAATGTTATCCGTTATTTTCTATTATTCAATTAATTTCATTTGTTAATTTACGCCTAGTTCGTAAAAAAAATATGAGAAACAATGTAGTGCATAGTTCAAGCCATTTGAAATAGTGGATGGGCATAGTCAGGTTGGTAAGGGCCGCCCACCCACCCCACCTTTGTTCGCATAGTTTTTCCATAGGATAACACTTTTCTTGGAATAGTTTAAACAATATAAAACGTTTGTATCCTTTGAAAAAACTATGCGCGCAAAGGTGGGGTGGGCGGGTGGTCCATATCAACCTGACTATGCCCGTCCACTATTTCAAATGGCTTGAACTATGCATTACACTATTATCCGTTATTTTCTATGATTAAATTAATGTCATTTATTAATTAAAGACTAATTAAAAAAATATATGTATAAAATAATGTAATGCATAGTTCAAGTCGTTTGAAATAGTGGACGGGTATAGTTTGGTTGGTAGGGGCCACCCGCCCAACCCACCTTTGATCGCATAGTTTTTTTCAATGGATACATACGTTTTATATTGTTTAAACTATTCCAAGAAGAGTGTTATCCTATGGAATAACTACGCGAACAAAGGTGGGGTGGGTGGGTGGCCCCTACCAAGCTGACTATGCCCGTCCACTATTTCAAATGGCTTGAACTATGCATTACACTATTATCCGTTATTTTCTATGATTAAATTAATGTCATTTATTAATTAAAGACTAATTAAAAAAATATATGTATAAAATAATGTAATGCATAGTTCAAGTCGTTTGAAATAGTGGACGGGTATAGTTTGGTTGGTAGGGGCCACCCGCCCACCCCACCTTTGATCGCATAGTTTTTTTCAATGGATACATACGTTTTATATTTTTGAAACTATTCCAAAAAGAGTGTTATCCTATGGAATAACTACGCGAACAAAGGTGGGGTGGGTGGGTGTCCCCTACCAAGCTGACTATGCCCGTCCACTATTTCAAATGGCTTGAACTATGCATTACACTATTATCCGTTTCCCCTAGTGGGGTAGGCGGGTTCCCCTTACCAATCAAACTATGCCCGTCCATTATTTCAAATTACTTGAACTATGCACTAAATGTTATCCGTTATTTTCTATTATTCAATTAATTTCATTTGTTAATTTACGCCTAGTTCGTAAAAAAAAAATGAGAAACAATGTAGTGCATAGTTCAAGTCGTTTGAAATAGTGGACGGGCATAGTCAGCTTGGTAGGGGCCGCCCGCCCACCCCACCTTTGTTCGCATAGTTTTTCCATAGGATGACACTCTTCTTGGAATAGTTTAAACAATATAAAACGTCTGTATCCATTGAAAAAAAACTATGCGATCAATGGTGGTATATATTTGTATCCCTATGGAAAATAACGATAGCTGCTTTTGGTGTGGCTTTATTCAGTGGGTCCTTATTTAGTGAGCATTTCTGTAACTCTTCTCGCCTTTGCTTCATAAGCTGTTCGAGTATTAGTAGTAGAAACTTTCCTTGCAAATGTTTTTTTTTTCTTACGTGCCCGAGTTAGCTATAGTGACACCGAATATCCCGATGTTGTCATATTAAATAATATCTTATATTAACATTTAACATAAACCCATCCCTAATTGAATAAATCAGTTAATTTATAAACCTAAATAGATAGGAAATCCCCCGCACAAATAATTTCAAGCTGAAATTGGATTGTCAGACCCCCCCTAACAAGAAATTTATTTGCAGTGATAGCCATGATTGAGGTGATGGTATCGGGCGGCGGTTGCGTGACGTGAACCGCCGCCGGCATGCAGCTCCACGCGCTGCTGGTGTTGAGCCTGGCGGCGGCAGTGGCATCGGTGCCCCGTTTCGACCCCACGGCTATCTTGAGGAATGTGCTGGTGCCCGCGGATGCTGCCGTCGGCTCGGTGTTCTTCCGATTGCGCGCTTCCGACCCCATATACGCCTACCCGTTACACTTTGATATTGTTGGAGAGGTTACTGTAGCCTCGGTGGACTCTCTAAACTGTTCACGATTGAATTCGGTATGCCAGGCCAATGTTATACTTAGTAGAAGACTGGAGGCTGGTAGGTACTATGATTTTCGGATAAGCGTGACTAATACGCGGAGGGAGAGGTCGGTTATGGATTGTTCGATAAGGGCGACGAACGCTACGACGCCCATTGGGGAGATTTTTCCTGGAGCTCCCACCTTGTTGATGGTTTCCGAGAATGCTAGAAGGAATACGGAGCTGGGGAGTTTGGTGGCGCGGGGGAATCCCTTGAGGGAGAAGGCTGTGTTGTTGGAACTGTGGGGATCGCCTCAGTTTAGTTTGAGGCAGAGATTGATCACGGATCGGGATGCTGAGGGCACTATTATACTACTAGGGAAGCTTGACTACGAAAACAAGACGGTGCATCATTTGACGATACTGGCGAATGTAAGTGATATGTTTTATTTAAGTTTTCATCTAACAAAAGTACTCAACCCAACAATAGTTGCTTCCGTTTCCAGTCATGTTCCCGCTAAGTAGTAAAGCTATCCGGACAAGCAAATAATTGTATACATACATACAGATATAACTTTTTTATTTATTGCCATCAGAGGATGAGTCCAATGGTAAAATTGTAGCCCTCTTGTAGCTTAATAATCCTCTAATAATCTCCCATATATTTTGAATTTTCCTCTAAAATATCACTACTTAACGGGAGATCACTCATGGGAGATTATTAAGCTACAAGAGGGCTACAATTTAACCATTGGACTCTGATGGCAATAAATAAAAAAGTTATATCTGATGTATACAATCATTTGCTTTGTCTCTCTCTCTCTCTCTCTCTCTCTCTATATATATATATATATATATATATATATATATAGAGAGAGAGAGAGAGAGAGAGACAAAGCAAATGATTGTATACATCAGATATAACTTTTTTATTTATTGCCATCAGAGTCCAATGGACATATATATATATATATATATATATATATATATATATATATATAGATATATAGATATATATATATATATATATATATATATATATATATAATTTGAGATTATTTTGTTGTTGTATATGTCATTGTGACAGAATATGCCAAAACAAATGTCAAACACCTTGAAAAGCGCTTACTATTGGAGCTTTGATGACACCTTTTGTTTAATTATTCAGTGTTTCCAATAGAGAGAATGTAAAGTAACTACATTCCCTAAGATAATATATTTCTTGTTGCTATAACAACGAATACTTATGGGTTCAATAGCTATTGATAGGTTTCTAGAAAGTTAGTGAATACCAACCAAACTATGCCCATTCACTATATCAAATGGCTTGAACTCTGCGCTACAAAATTATTCATAACTTTTTATGATTCAATTAATTTCATTTATTAATTTAGATTTAATTTAAAAAATATATAGTGAACTATGTAATGTAGAGTTCAAGTCATTTGAGATAGTGAATATGCATAGTTTGGTTGGTAGGGAGCACCCACCCACCCCACCTTTGCTCGCATAGTTTTTTTTTATTGGATGCAGATGTTTTACAATGTTTAAACAATTCGAGCAAGAGTGTTATACCATGGAAATATAATGCGCAGTAAGATTAAATTGGTTAAACTACTCGAAAAAGTGTGTTATCCTATGAAAAAAAGTGTGCAAGCATAGGTGGGGTGGGCGGGTGGCCCCTACCAACCAAACTATGCCCATTCACTATCCCAAGTGACTTGAACTCGACACTATATTGTTTCCAATAGATATTTTTAAAATTAAGTAAAAATTAATAAATGAAATTTATTGAATCATAAAAAGTTATGGATAATTAATGAAGTGCAGAGTTCAAGCCATTTGAAATAGTCGATGGGCATAGTTTGGTTGGTAGGGGCCACCCGCCCACCCCACCTATGCTCGCATCGTTTTTTTCATTGGATGCAGATGTTTTACAATGTTTAAACAATTCGAGCACGAGTGTTATACCATGGAAATATAATGCGCAGTAAGATTAGGCTGGTTAAACTATTCGAAAAAGTGTGTTATCCTATGAAAAAACTATGCAAGCAAAGGTGGGGTGGGCGGGTGGCCCCTACCAACTAAACTATGCCCATTCACTATCCCAAGTGACTTGAACTCGACACTATATTGTTTCCAATAGATATTTTTAAAATTAAGTAAAAATTAATAAATGAAATTTATTGAATCATAAAAAGTTATGGATAATTAATGAAGTGCAGAGTTCAAGCCATTTGAAATAGTCGATGGGCATAGTTTGGTTGGTAGGGGCCACCCGCCCACCCCACCTATGCTTGCATAGTTTTTTTCATAGGATCACACACTTTTTCGAATAGTTTAACCAGCCTAATCTTACTGCGCATTATATTTCCATGGTATAACACTCGTGCTCGAATTGTTTAAACATTGTAAAACATCTGCATCCAATGAAAAAAACAATGCGAGCAAAGGTGGGGTGGGCGGGTGTCCCCTACCAACCAAACTATACCCATTCACTATTTCAAATGACTTGAACTATGCACTTCATTATTTATCCATAACTTTTTATGATTCAATTAATTTCATTTATTAACTTTGACTTCATTTTAAAAATCCCTATTGGAAACAATATAGTGTCGAGTTCAAGTCACTTGGGATAGTGAATGGGCATAGTTTGGTTGGTAGGGGCCACCCGCCCACCCCACCTATGCTTGCATAGTTTTTTTCATAGGATAACACACTTTTTCGAGTAGTTTAACCAATTTAATCTTACTGCGCATTATATTTCCATGGTATAACACTCGTGCTCGAATTGTTTAAACATTGTAAAACATCTGCATCCAATGAAAAAAACTATGCGAGTAAAGGTGGGGTGGGTGGATGCTCCCTACCAACCAAACTATGCATATTCACTATTTCAAATGACTTGAACTCTATACTACATTGTTCCCTACTTTCCTTTTAAAATTAAGTTTAAATTAATAAATGAAATTAATTGATTCATAAAAAGTTATGGATAAGTAATGTAGTGCAGAGTTCAAGCCATTTGAAATAGTCGATGGACATAGATTGGTTGGTACAAACGGATTAAAAAACTAAAGTTTTTTAATAGTTTTGGGGTGGTGCAGCAATCAAAACGCTATTTATTTAATTTGAGTACAACCTTACTCTAACGCCAATATTCTGTGCCACAGATTAACACTTCCTCAGGGCTTAGCTGGATTAAGAGGATAAAACACAATGTTAAAATACGGTTGATACACTTCTGGTCACATTAAAAGAAAATATTGAAATATTGATAACAGTAAATATTTATTAAAGTATATAAGTTTATTTTCTAAAAAACAAAACACTTTTTCGCGCCCCCCTTCAGTGGTGCTCATAGCACGTGCCCTGTTTGCCATACCCTAGTTACGCCGCTGTAGCAATAAAGATCCGATTGTATAAAGACGACTTACTTAACTGTAACACATGATTACAAGTAATCAAGCAATGAGTTGCTAAACAAAATCACTTTTTGAAACATATTAAAAACAAAATAGAATTATTATGGAAAATTGCTAACCCGGAAACAATTTTATTCTTATCGCGAAAACTATAAGGCTGCTCGCGTTGACACGCGTTGATTTATAACAAACAATTTACGGGCAGCCGGCGACCCACTTAGCTCCTTTTTATTTGCCACCCCCTTTCTTACACGGTCAAGATTGTGTTTCTATTAGGGTCGAGAAATATTCTGTTCCAGTTCCAGTGTTAATAAAATATTTTGGGTATTTCGCTTGTATATAAATAATGCACGAAACGCTGTGGGCCACGAAATCGAATTACGTTTATCGTCGTTCGTGCATCACATTGTTGGGGTTGAGGGCGAAACGCGGACACTTGTTATTGTTAACCCCCCGCCCGGCACCCACACACACACTGACCTAATTCAAATTGGTTTTTATTGGGGACTTAATGGATCCAATAAATGAGATATACTAGCTTGTCTGTTTCATTAATAAAACATGATTGTAGAACATACGTACAAAATAAACCTATTCTATTGAAACACCAATGAAGAGATAAAATATAACAATGAAAATAAACAAAGTTTATTATTTATGCCGTAAAGTGATATTGCATCGCTCGAGGTAGATGTCTTGACATCGACAAAGACATGTTTTAATCAAAGATGATTAATTTAGAATAAAATAATTATTTGAGTGCTAAACAGATATATATATATATATATATATATATATATATATATATATATATATATAAATATATATATATATATATATATATATAAATATATATATATATATATATATATATATATATATATATATATATATATATATCCCCCCTCCCCTATGAGGATTATGCTATTTTCCTAAGTATTATTGAATTCTTATGTGTAACTTCATTTGTGTAGATGTTTTGAGATAATTTGGTAGTTCGTAGACCACCGCCGTATGCGCCACATTCCGAAAGCATTCTAGACAAGAGAACATCGCATCGCATTGTCAAAGGAAATCATGTGTCGTCATCGTACTGTGATCTGGCAGGGATATTTGGCGGCAAATTTAAATATCATTGCGGGCAAGATCCAAATCCGATCTGGTTCAATCGCAATGATATTTAAATTTACCGCCAAATATCTCTGTCAGATCACAGTTCGATGACGACACATGATTGTCTTTGACAATGCGATGCGGTGTATATACAAGAGGTTGTATATAGTCCTTGCCACATTCCATCCTTTACTTACCAATAACTTTTGTATTTATAACCATTGGAGATGGTAACATTGTAGTACTCTTATACCCGTATTCACCAACATCCCATACACTTTATAGGTCCCATCAGCTATTGAATGGATACATTGACAACGTCATTGTGACAGAAATTGCCAAAACAAATGACAAACACCTTGAATAATAGGACTTGTGATTGAAACTTTGATGACACATTTTGTTTAATTATTCAGTGTTTCCAATAGAGAGAATCCAAAGTAACTACATTCGCTAGATTACAAAAATAAGAAATTATTTCATTTCTTATTTTTGTAATTACGTTTTTTTAGTTGCAAATGAATATGAATTGCTAATTGACACTTATATCATTTTGTTTTATTTCCCACGTTATATCTATCTAGTTGATTGTGAACAAATTACTATTAGGTATCATTATAATATTCTATATAAGTGTAACAAGCCTACAATTTTGTTTGGGGGGGTGACATTAAATGTGTCTATGCTTACAATTATAAATCACGCAATATCTCGCTTATTAATACCGTCCGTGATTTCTTATTTGTGTATGGGGTGAAAATTATATTGCTCGGTTTTTTTTTATTATTTTCATTGGGGGTGAAGCTGATTACGCCACCAGCACTACCACCGACCGACCGTTGCAGGACGTCGCACGGTCGGTCAATAGACGCCGCCGGTGTTTCTTCGCGTGCGGCGGCAAAACGGGGGCAAGTGGCGGTTGTATTGCGTTATGACTAATAAATGTCGGGTAGGGGGTGGGGGCGCATAAAAAATAAATAAGTGCCGTCCGTCAAGCAACAATAGGGACGCGTGAGAGAGAAAGGCCGTGCTTTAAATGGGAACGGGATAAATTATTTCGCAGGTCATTGTTGGTGGAGCAGGTGGCAACAAAGAAATTTTCAGTAACAATTTTATGTTTAGAGAGAGAATGAATCTTATCAATAATAAAACATTAGTACAAATTTCGTTGGATTTTATATAATCATCAATAGAAAATGAAACTGATAAAATCGGACAATTTCTAAAGCCTGTATTACATTATCTAGTTTCTTATATCGTTTTCGATGCATACACAAACTACATAGTGTCATACACACATCGAGAAAATGATATAAAGGCCGAATAATAACTTTCATAATTGATGCAAATATTTTTATTTGAAAAATCGTAAATATCCAGTTTTCAAACTACATACTAGTAAATAAATATACTACTTTCCGCAAGTATACTTAATGCCAGTAGCAAGTTTTAAGTAGTTTGAACAACTGCAACTCGAGTTATATCGGTTTAATTCGACCAACTTTCATAATTGTTGCAAATATTTTTATTTGAAAAATCGTAAAAAATTCAGTTTTCAAACTACATATTAGTAAATGAATATACTACTTTCCGCAAGTATACTTAATGCTGGTAGCAAGTTTTAAGTAGTTTGAACAACTACAACTCGAGTTATATCGATTTAATTCGAGTAACTTTCATAATTGTTGCAAATATTTTTATTTGAAAAATCGTAAAAAAATCAGTTTTCACTACATACTAGTAAATGAATATACTACTTTCCGCAAGTATACCTAATGCCGGTAGCTAGTTTTAAGTAGTTTGAACAACTGCAACTCGAGTTATATCGGTTTAATTCGAGTAACTTTCATAATTGTTGCAAATATTTTTATTTGAAACATCGTAAAAAATCCACTTTTCAAACTACATATTAGTAAATGAATATACTACTTTCCGCAAGTATACTTAATACCAGTAGCAAGTTTTAAGTAGTTTGAACAACTGCAACTCGAGTTATATCGATTTAATTCGAGTAACTTTTATAATTGTTGCAAATATTTTTATTTGAAAAATCGTAAAAAATACAGTTTTCAAACTACATATTAGTAAATGAATATACTACTTTCCGCAAGTATACTTAATGCCAGTAGCAAGTTTTAAGTAGTTTGAACAACTGCAACTCGAGTTATATCGATTTAATTCGAGTAACTTTCATAATTGTTGCAAATATTTTTATTTGAAACATCGTAAAAAATCCACTTTTCAAACTACATATTAGTAAATGAATATACTACTTTCCGCAAGTATACTTAATGCCAGTAATAAGTTTTATGTAATTTGAACAACTGCAACTCGAGTTATATCGATTTAATTCGAGTAACTTTTATGATTGTTGCAAATATTTTTATTTGAAAAATCGTAAAAAATACAGTTTTCAAACTACATACTAGTAAATGAATATACTACTTTCCGCTACCACATTATTTTAAATTACATGCCTTAACTGATACTCGTATTAACAAATAAGTTTTATTTTAAATTTTTAATTCTTGTACTAGCTTCTTTGTTTTATAATCTTAGGATCCCTGGACGGAACCAGACAATGATTCACGTAACATTGCCGCGTGGCCGTTGCTGGTGGCGGTGCTGGACGAGCAGGACACGCCGCCGGTGTTTTCGCAAGCGCCTCCGACGACCGCCCTCGATCCCTCGCTCAAGCCTGGCGATTTGGTGCTCACGGTGAAAGCTGAGGATGGGGACAGGGGGAAGCCTAGGCCTATCCGCTACGGATTGGTGTCTGAGGGGAATCCCTTCACGCCGTTCTTTAATCTGTCAGAAGAAACTGGTGAGTAACAGTTTATAAAAATTCGTATGATAATACACTTCATATCGATTAATTTGGTAACATAAGCCGCTTTCGTTTATCGTTCGGGTTGTTCGATTATCCGTGCAAGCCGCTCCAGAAACGCACGATTTTCCTCGTCCCTTATCGTGGTTGCAGTTATGTTTCATCATATTAAAACACATTCATTATTTTAATTTGTGTTTAATGTTTATATTGTGGAAATTGTATATGATGCAATTTTCCAAGAATATTCACAGTTGTGACGAGCGTGTGTTCTTTTATTGTTTCGCGACAAGTAGCTTCGGTGCGAACCATTCGGGGCAGCTAGAAACGATTAACGAAACCAGCTATATGTGAAGGTCAGTTTATGGCTATGAGAAATACAGTTTCAAGTTCAAAACTGATGTTTAGAACATGGAGATTTTACTGCCAGCACTCCAGGATTGAGGAAAACTCTTTCTCACAAGTTTAAAATGTGAATTGGGACTAGATCAAGTAGGCGATGACAATGCCTGTCCGTTTGGCTACTACTAGTGACTAGTAGTGACACATGCTGACGTTTTTTATAAATAAATAAATAAATTCCAATAATATTCAGAGAAATCAGACTTAAAGGTATCTAGCCCTTATAAAACCGAGCCCCATTCTGCTACCAATATAGTCTATATAAGCTGTTGAACCTTGATATTCTTACCTCGCCCCCCTCAATACAACGTATAGTTGATGGTGTATTCGCGAGGCACCTTAGCCCCCTCCGGAAGCTGAATATCGTGGCGATCTAAGCACGAAAGTGCCACCCCTACACTGTAAAATCAATGCCAGACGCCTGTAAGACATTACTGGACAAAAGTTTCGTGGTTTAATAAAACATAACAGTTATTAGTTGGAAGACTCAATCAATTATGTGGCAATCGTCGATCGTGATGAGCGCTATCTATTTTTACGCGAAGGGGGCCATCGATTCGGGGTTAAAAGTGGGTCGGAATAACACATAATTTATTAAATTTGTCACTTTATTACGGAATGTATTATGTATAACTATACTAGAAAACTTTTTAATTTTGCATTTGAAAATGTGAGGATGTCGGGATGTCGGAATGAGAAAAAGTCGAAAAGTTAAAAAAAAGTCAAAATGTCAAAAAAGTAAAAAAAAGTCAAGTCAAAAATGTTTAAAATGTCAACAGAAAAAGTCAAAAATGTCAACAAGAAATTAATAAGCAGAAAAAGTTGAAAAAGAACACCACATCAATAAACAATGGTTATTACCATTTGGGTGTGCATTGTTAATTGATGTAGTGTCGCCAGATGGCGTTAAACTTTCTCCCTAGAGGGAAAGTTGCATTATTTTGTATGTAACCACTCAAGATATTGTGTGAATTGATCCTCACTAGCTGAAATACACTGAACGTCTAACAAGATCGAACTCTAGATATGTAGATTGCTAAGACTGCTAAGAGGTGAAGTCACATTTTTATATATTTAATATATATATATATATATAATATATATATATATATATATATATATATATATATATAAACTTTTTTATTTTGCATTTCAAAATGTCAAATTGTTATAATCTCGGGATGTTGGGATGTCGGAATGACAAAAAGTCGAAAAGTTTACAATTCAAAATGTCAAAAAAGTGAAAAAAAGTAAAAAATGTTACAAAAAGTCAAAAATATTCTGATTCGTTTTAGTTTAGAGTGATTTAGCTCTCCCTTGACCGGCAAAAAAGCTCTCGGACTGATAGTTTAGAGTACAGATGTTTTTTTTTGTACTACAATTTTGACTGAGTTTAATAATTTTATATTGACACTATCGTGACTGAATATAATAGTAAATATACAATACAATATGAATAGTACATTTAACACTGTTCCATTTTTATTTTGCATTTCAAAATGTCAAATTGTTAGAATCTCGGGATGTCGGGATGTCAAATTACAATACAATATGAATAGTACATTTAATTATATTCCACACCAATTATGTGTAGCCTACGCTCACGTAACGCTTTAATATTTCTAATCAATTGCCATCTCTCTGTACTAGCCGCTTGCCGCCTCAACTGTTTAAATTACATGACAAGAAAAACAGATTTTAATTAAAAGCGAGCCCCATGATTATACTTATTTGCGATACGAGTGTAATTTGTAGGCTCGGATTTATTACGCGAGCGCTCTGTGATTAAACTTTATTAAACGCCATCGGGGAGGTTTATTTATATAACATTGTCGTTGTCGATGATTGAACACAGCGCCCGTATCGCGCCACACGCACAGAAAATATATACACAGCATTTTGTTTATAAATAAAAAAAACACTATTTATAAATCAATAAACATAAACATAAATACTTCACAGAAAATATTCGATGAACTACATTATACCAGGGATGATTATACAGTCACTTACAAAAGGATACACCTTTTACATTAAGAAATCAAATTTAACTATCAATCTGATATAATAATAATAATTATAATAATAATGGTTCTTTATTAGCAACTGGTACTACTATACAGGGTGATTTATTAGTTCTATTACAAGCTCTGACAGGTGAAAGCTGATGTGATTCTCAGAAAAATATATATGAATTCGTTTCGTTTTAGTTACAGAGTTATACCACTTTCTATCAAATATGTTCAGATAACCATGGAAATAACAAATGTTGCATAAGTGACATATTCCTATTATTGCTTTGTATAACTCTATAAAAAAATTAATCCAATCAGTGATAATACAAAAAGTGAAGTTATAAAAATTACTAAACTTTTTCTGCTTTTTAATTTGTTTTTTTCCACATTTTTGACTTTTTTTTTAACGTTTAGGACATTTTTGATTTGACTTATTTGACTTTTTGACTTTGTCTTTTTCACTTTTCGACTTTTCAAGTTTTTGTATTTCACTTTTTGATATTTTGATATTTTGATATTTTGATATTTTTGATATTTTTGATATTTGTGATATTTGTGATATTTTTGATATTTTTGATATTTTTGATATTTTTGATATTTTTGATATTTTTGATATTTTTGATATTTTTGATATTTTTGATATTTTTGATATTTTTGATATTTTTGATAATTTTGATATTTTTGATATTTTTGATATTTTTGATATTTTTGATATTTTTGATATTTTTGATATTTTTGATATTTTTGATATTTTTGATATTTTTGATATTTTTGATATTTTTGATATTTTTGATATTTTTGATATTTTTGATATTTTTGATATTTTTGATATTTTTGATATTTTTGATATTTTGATATTTTGATATTTTGATATTTTGATATTTTGATATTTTGATATTTTGATATTTTGATATTTTGATATTTTGATATATTGATATTTTGATATTTTGATATTTTTGATATTTGTGATATTTGTGATATTTTTGATATTTTTGATATTTTTGATATTTTTGATATTTTTGATATTTTTGATATTTTTGATATTTTTGATATTTTTGATATTTTTGATATTTTTGATATTTTTGATATTTTTGATATTTTTGATATTTTTGATATTTTTGATATTTTTGATATTTTTGATATTTTTGATATTTTTGATATTTTTGATATTTTTGATATTTTTGATATTTTTGATATTTTTGATATTTTTGATATTTTTGATATTTTTGATATTTTTGATATTTTTGATATTTTTGATATTTTTGATATTTTTGATATTTTTGATATTTTTGATATTTTTGATATTTTTGATATTTTTGATATTTTTGATATTTTTGATATTTTAGATATTTTTGATATTTTTGATATTTTTGATATTTTTGATATTTTTGATATTTTTGATATTTTTGATATTTTTGATATTTTTGATATTTTTGATATTTTTGATATTTTTGATATTTTTGATATTTTTGATATTTTTGATATTTTTGATATTTTTGATATTTTTGATATTTTTGATATTTTGATATTTTGATATTTTGATATTTTGATATTTTGATATATTGATATTTTGATATTTTGATATTTTTGATATTTTTGATATTTTTGATATTTGTGATATTTGTGATATTTTTGATATTTTTGATATTTTTGATATTTTTGATATTTTTGATATTTTTGATATTTTTGATATTTTTGATATTTTTGATATTTTTGATATTTTTGATATTTTTGATAATTTTGATATTTTTGATATTTTTGATATTTTTGATATTTTTGATATTTTTGATATTTTTGATATTTTTGATATTTTTGATATTTTTGATATTTTTGATATTTTTGATATTTTTGATATTTTTGATATTTTTGATATTTTTGATATTTTTGATATTTTTGATATTTTTGATATTTTTGATATTTTTGATATTTTTGATATTTTTGATATTTTTGATATTTTTGATATTTTTGATATTTTTGATATATTGATATATTGATATATTGATATATTGATATATTGATATATTGATATATTGATATATTGATATTTTAAAATTTTGAAACTTTGAAATTTTCTCACATTTTCCCCATGTTTTCCCTTTTTCTTATCGATTTTATTGGTAACTAAAATTTTAGGGTCTCCATAGCAATAATAGTTTAATTACTGTATTTGTTACAATTTGATTATAGATCTTCTGTAGTCTGTTTATTAGTGCCTTCATAATTCATAATTCATAATTCATAATTCATAATTCATAATTCATAATTCATAATTCATAATTCATAATTCATAATTCATAATTCATAATTCATAATTCATAATTCATAATTCATAATTCATAATTCATAATTCATAATTCATAATTCATAATTCATAATTCATAATTCATAATTCATAATTCATAATTCATAATTCATAATTCATAATTCATAATTCATAATTCATAATTCATAATTCATAATTCATAATTCATAATTCATAATTCATAATTCATAATTCATAATTCATAATTCATAATTCATAATTCATAATTCATAATTCATAATTCATAATTCATAATTCATAATTCATAATTCATAATTCATAATTCATAATTCATAATTCATAATTCATAATTCATAATTCATAATTCATAATTCATAATTCATAATTCATAATTCATAATTCATAATTCATAATTCATAATTCATAATTCATAAATGTATACATAAGTTTATTTACAGTACAAACCATATCCAGTTTCTTTATTATTCCAGGTGAACTACGTTTGGCAAAACCTCTATCCGCCATCCAAGCAATCTCCCATTCAAACACCCCCATTCTGCTAACAGTGGTCGCAGAAGAAGTCCGTTCGAGCGCCTCAGAAGCGCCCTCACAATCGTCCACTGTACGTCTCGCCTTAATCCCGCCGCCACCCCCCGATTCTGTACCACACTTTTCATCGTCGCAATTCACAACGAGTTTAAACGAAAACTCGCCACCCGGTACAATTCTTGAGTTGAAAGAAGCCGAATTAATAGCCCAGCCAGGTCTAATATTTGCACTGGAGTTAAAGAACAATAACGGTACATTCGATGTATCGCCAAGTGTGGTGGAGGGCCGTAGCAAATTTATGATAAAAATACGCGACAATAAGTTTTTGGATTACGAAAAGTGGCGCGAGGTGAGTTGCGAGATAATCGCACGCGAATTAGGGGATAAAAATAAAACAGCCAAGGCGATTATAAAAGTTGGATTAATTGATGTTAATGACAACCCGCCTCAGTTTCGATCGGATGAGTTTCAAGCTGATATACCCGAGCATGCTGATGTAGGCACTACGGTTTTACGTGTGAAAGCTAGTGATATTGATGGTGGCGGCCAGAAGGTGCGGTATACACGTTTGTTTGGGCCTGGAAGCGAGAATTTTCGTATAGATCCCACAACAGGGGTGATTACTGTTGTTAATTCGGATGGTTTGGATAGTGAAACGGCTCCAATACTAACATTTAGCGTTGAAGCTATTGATGATGAGGCGGGTGGTAATACAGCGACTGCATCGATTACAATTAATGTCATCGATATTAATGATGAAATACCGAAATTCGAGAAGGATCCGTATGAGTTTATTTTGAGTCCGGAGAGGACGAAATTTACAATTTCCGCGTTTGTGACGGCGCATGATTATGACTTGACTCCGCCGAATAATGAGGTGCGTTATGAGTTAATTACGCCGGTTGAGAATATTACACTGGACGCAGTTAGTGGCGAGTTGAGGGTTGTTGGGGTTTGTAATGCGGAGAAGATTGTGGTTTTGAAGGTGCGGGCTTATGATGGTGGCGTTCCGAGACTTTGGACGGAATGCGAGGTGCGGTTGTATCCTCCTGAAACGAAAACACAGAAATTGGTTTTTGTGGTTAATGGGGCTAATCCTGATAGAGTTGAGACTGAGAGTTATTTGGCTGGGGTGGTTGGTGGTAAGGTGGTGGTTAATAATGTACGGCCGTATCGTGGCGCGGAGCCTGGAGCGATTGATGTGAGCCAGGGAGGAGGAGAAAGGTAATTTGAAAATAGCTAATTCGATAAAAACGTGTACGATTGGTTTGTTAACAGAGATATTTATTAATTTTGTTGTTTGTTTATATTTTAGAAGCATTGTGGAAACAACAGTGACCTATGACCGTAACACTGTTGTCGATATCGAGCGCATCCGACAAATCCTTGAAAGGGAGCGCGGGTCTCAAACGCAAGAAATTAGAAAATCTGATTCCAGTAATTTATGGTGGCTTCTACTCACTCTCCTACTACTGGCGTTTTTAATCTTTGTTATATTAATACTGTGTTGTATTTGTGTGGGTTGTCCGTTGTATGTGGCGCCCCGAAAAAAGCGACAAGTCACGCCATCCGATGTAGAAAAGTTGGTTATACAAGAACCAGCGAAAGAACACGAGAGTAAATCGGTGCAAGTGGCTGAATGGTTTGGACGTAGGGAAGCGTGGACGCCCGACCATAATAACATAGATATTGAGGTGGACTCAATGAGGCGACATGAAATGGAGCGTGGTTCGGAACGTGGTAAAAAAACGACGCAACAACATCTTCAAGAGCCTCCACGTGATCAATTGTATATCCGTGAGGGGAATACAGATATACTTCGTTTGATAACTAGAGGTGGTGATCAGCAGCAACATGTAACTTTAATACCGGAACAGGCGTATGTTATAGATAGTGGTAAAGATATTTTAATGCGTCGGTTTATAGATCAACAACAGGGTGAGGCTATGAGATTAAATGCGTACCAGCAGAGCAATTTAAATAGAATACAAAGCGAACATGAGTTGCTTGAAACCTCACTTCGCGAACAAAACGCACTGCTACGACAAATCCTGCAGGAGCGTGAAAGGGATCTCCGTTTAGAAACCCAATCTCTTCCAGCCGGTACTCAAACGGACCAAAACGTAAGCACTCAAACCGAACCGTTGTTCCTACGACCACCCCGCCGTGAAACACGTTCGGATAACGATGCAAGCGATGGCAGTGACGAGGAGGAACGTTACGAGAAAGCCAAACGTCGTCGTAACATCCGTAAAGCCAGTTTGAAACGAAAAATACGGACACCCATTCAAGAAGAGTCCGAAAGCCCCCACGACTATGAAAAACAAAAAGCCTACACGGAAACCAAAACCAGTCGTTTACGTAAAATGCGCGCGGAACAACGTTCAAAATCATCCTCGTCACGTTCGATAAAAAAAGAAGTCCTTCAAGAGATATCCGATTCACTAACAACCGATAGTAAACGCGAATATTCATCAGACAGTCTTGAAGAGGAGGAGGCTGTAATATCGAGCAGCCCGCCACGTCGACACTCTGTACCGAAAATCGAACAAACCACCCCTATAAAACAATCAACATCACAATCCGATATTTCAAAGAGCAAAAAGCAGCAGAGTTCATCACGCTACATGGAGTGGTACAACAAAAACGGTACAAGCAAAAAGACTGCACGTACGAAAAACCCTACTAAATCAATCAAAGACAAAGACAAAGACAAAGAGATCACTCCAACAACCGCAACAAAAGTCTCAAAAAGACTAATGGCGGAGACGCAATCGTCAATGCGGAAACGCGTTGAGCTACCCACAGCGCCCGGTCCGGAACACCCTCTAATCCACCACTCTAAAAACCGATTTGAGGTGGCCGCTGTGGGTGAGGACGGGGATTCGGGCATAGCGCTGGCCGCCCGGCCCACAATCGCGCTCAAAAAGAGCGTGTTTACGATAGCCTACGATGATATGCAAACGCGACAACTGCCGGAGAGTGTCTCCACCACGCCGTAGGTTGTTCCATCCGTTTTGTACAAAGGTTATTTTTTTCAATAATAAATTATTTTCGAGAGCGGAGAGGAGATGCACACCCACCAACATCCCGATCCCCAGTTTGCAGGCACATTGTTACTTAGGGCACTAAACTGGGGTAAGTTATTGATAATAATATTCGTTTATTTTTCTCTCTCGAAATTATACAAGATTATATATATATATATATATATATATATATATATATATATATATATATACACCCCACCTTCGCTCGCATAGTTTTTTCATTAGATGCAGATTGTTTTACATTGTTTAAACAATGCCAAGAAGAGTGTTATCCCATGGAAAATACAATGCGAACCGAGGTGGGGGGGCGGGTGGCCCCCACCAACCGAACTATACCCGTCCACTGTTCCAAATGACCTGAAGTATGCACTACATTGTTTTGCACATTTTTTTTTCACAAATTAGGCGTTAATTAATAAATGAAAATAATTGAATCATAGAAAGTTATGGATAACAGTGCCCACCCCACCTTTGTTCGCATAGTTGTTTCCATATGATAACATTCTTCCTTGAAATGGTTTAAACAATATTAAACCTCTGTATCCATTGAAAAAAACTATGCGAGCGAAGGTGGGGTGGGCGGGCGGCCCCTACCAACCAAACTATGCCCGTCCATTATTTCAAATGACTTGAACTCTGCACTACAGTGTTATCCATTACTTTATATGAGTCAATTAAATTCTTTTATTAATTTATGCCTAATTTGTAGAAAAAAATGTGAGATATAATGTAGCGCATAGTTCAAGTCATTTGAAATAGTGGACGCGCATAGTCAGGATGGTGGGGGCCCCCCGCCCACCCCACCTTCGCTCGCATAGCTTTTTCATTAGATGCAGATTGTTTTACATTGTTTAAACAATTCCAAGAAGAGTGTTATAACGTGGAAAATACAATGCGAACCGAGGTGGGGTGGGCGGGTGGCCCCCACCAACCAAACTATGCCCGTCCACTATTTCAAACAGCTTGAACTATGCATTACATTATTTTTCACATATAAATTTTTTTATTTGTTTTAAATTAATAAATGACATTAATTTAATCATCAAAAATAACGGATAATAGTGTAGTGCATAGTTCAAGCCGTTTGAAATAGTGGACGGGCATTTTTGGTTGGTGGGGGCCGCCCGCCCACCCCACCTTTGTTCGCATAGTTTTTCCATGGGATAACACTCTTCTTGGAATAGTTTAAACAATATAAAACATCTATATCCAATGAAAAACTATGCGAGCGAAGGTGGGGTGGGCGGGCGGCCCCCACCAACCAAACTATGCCCGTCCACTATTTCAAATGACTTGAACTCTGCACTACAGTGTTATTCATTACTTTATATGAGTCAATTAAATTCTTTTATTAATTTATGCCTAATTTGTAGAAAAAAATGAGATATAATGTAGCGCATAGTTCAAGTCATTTGAAATAGTGGACGCGCATAGTCAGGTTGGTGGGGACCCCCGCCCACCCCACCTTTGCTCGCATAGTTTTTTCAATAGAATATTCTGTAAAAATTCGTTCCTGTCCTTTTTATTGCTCGCTATTCTCCTTGCATCCTGCCATCCAATGCCATTCCTCGTTAGTATTTCATGTATGTTGTCTCGCCACGTTTTGTGTGGTCTACCTCTTCTTTTCTTTCATTGTATTCTTGTGTTCCATACACTTTTTGTCAGTCTCCCTTCTGGCATGCGAATTATATGTCCATACCATCCGAGTTGTTGCCTTTCTATAGTTATCTGTATACTTTCTATCTGTAGAGTTGTTCGAATTTGCCCATTTCGTATTCTGTCAATTCTTGTGATACCTTCTATTCTCCTTAAGTACTTCATTTCTGCTGCTTGTATTTTGCTTTTAAGTCTCTTGTCCAATGTCCATGTTTCGCTTCCGTATATCAGTGTTGGTCTATATATTGTTTTGAACATTATGAATTTTCTTTTCTTCGATACTTGCTTATTATTATTATTTTGTTTAGCATATGGTAGCTTTTGTTTGTTGCCCGTATTCTGTTGTTTATTTCTGGTTCCAGACTTCCCTTGTTGTTTGTATTTATACCCAAGTATTTAAAATTTCCACCTGCTCGATACTTTTTCCCGCTATTTTGATATTTGTTTCCACTTCCTGTTTGGCGATCACCATAATTTTTGTTTTATCTGTGCTTACTGTCATGTAGTGTTTATTTAGTTCTTCGTTCCATATATTAATGTTCTCTTGCAGGTTTTCTTCGGATTTGGCTAGTATTACAATATCATCAGCAAAAGCACACTCAGCTATCATTGTGCGTCGTAGTTTATAATATCCTATCTCCATTTTCCTTGGTTTCTCTTTTATATTCTTTAATATATTATCTAGATAATATATTAAAGAATATAAAAAGCCCTCTATTGTTTATAATATTCCTAGGAATATTATAATCAGTAAAGGGCTTAATGCTCCACCTTGTCTTGTCCTTGTTTGGCTGTAAATTCCTGCGATATCTGATTTCCTGTCCTTATGTAATTGTATGTCTTTCTGTATATACCTTGTATTGCTCTTTGTAGTTGTTTGCTTATTTGCCTCTTTTGTAATATATTCCACATCGTTTATCTCGGTACTCTATCGAACGTTTTTCCAGGTCTATAAATGCTATGAATAATTTATTGTCATGTCCCATTGGTTTCTCCATCAGTTTTCTTAGTGTAAATATATGGTCCTGCGTTGAGTGGCCCTTCCTGAAGCCACTTTGTGTATTTTCCATCGTTGTTTCTGTTTGTTGTCTTAGTTTACTTTCCTGAAGCTACTTTGTGCATTTTCCATCGTTGTTTCTGTTTGTTGTCTTAGTTTAACCTCAGAAATTTTAGTAGTTGTGCATATTAGTGATATTCCTCTGTAATTATTGCAGTTTTTATTGTCTCCTTTTTTGTATACCGGGAATAGTACTGCTTTCTCCCAGTCATTTAGAATTTTTCCACTTTTCCATATAGTGTTTAGAAGCTGTTTTAACAAATTTACACCTTCCTCGCCCATAGTTTTGAGTTGTTCAGCTTTTATGTTATCATGGCCTGCTGTTTTACCATTTCTTAATTTTATAAGTGCTTCATTTACTTCTGCTTTTGTTATATTGCCTGGTTCTTCGTTCAGAATGTTTTCCACATGTGCGTTCTCAATTCCTTCGTTTGTGATTATCATCATTTTCTCCTGCAAATGCTCTTCGAAGTGCTCTTTCCATCTTTTTATTATATCATGATCTTGTTTTATTATT
Source organism: Lordithon lunulatus (assembly GCA_963942505.1). NCBI lineage: Eukaryota > Metazoa > Arthropoda > Insecta > Coleoptera > Staphylinidae > Lordithon > Lordithon lunulatus. The sequence continues at coordinate 58,699,450 of OZ012669.1, forward strand.
GTTCCCTGTTTATTCTTTAGTTGTCTTAGTCTTATTTGTACTTTCTCGTTCTTGCTTTCCTTTAGTGTTCTATAAAACAACTTTTTATTTTCGTTAAAGCTGTATTCTAGTGTTTTCCCAAATTCTTGTCCTTTCCCTTGATTCTTTTATTATTTGTTTCGTTGCTTTTCTCTGTATTTTATACTCTTCGTATTCTTCTTCTTTCTTGGACTTGATGTACTTTATCCACTTTTGCTTTTTCTTCTTTATTTCCTCTTTTATTTCTAGTCCACCATCGTGTTTGCTTTCTGTTGTTTGCCTGTCTGGTTGTTCCGCATGCGCGTTTTGTAGCCTCTGTTATTATGTGTTTAAAACTGCTCCATATTTTCTCCACATCACTAGATTTTGAAAAAGATGTGAATTCCTTAATATAATTCTGGTACTTAGCTTTTGTTTCTTTATATTTTAGTTTGTCTATTCTGAATGTCTCAATTGCAGTTTCTTTCTTGTACTTATCCTTTTTAATTTCAACCTCGTTTCCGCTTGTCATTGTTTTTGTTTTTATTTCTTCCTTAATTGTGATGTTTGCTACCACTAGATAGTGATCACTTCCTATCTCGCTTCCTCTTTTCACCCGTACATCATTAACTACCTTCCTTTGTTGTGTGTTTGTTAAAAAATAGTCTATGATCGACTTTTCATTTCTACTCTTTACTTCTCTGGTATATCTGTGTATTTCTTTATGGGCGAATATTGAGTTTAGTATTACGACGTCGTTTAATATGCAGAAGTCAATTAATCTGTATCCATTATTGTTTTTCATCGGTTCTTCATGAATCCCCATTATATGTTCTATCCCTGGCAGGAGAAAATACTTACATTACATGAGACATAAATGCAAGAATAGGAAATATAAACCTATTCTTGCATTTATGTCTCCTGTAATGTAACTATTTTCTCCTGCCTTCTCGTATAATATTTGTAGCTCTTCCCAAAATTTGTTTTTTTCTGTTTTACTTTTGTCTTCTGTTGGTCTATATACTATGATTAGGTACGTAGTATTGTGGTCAAGTTTATTACAGTTGACCTTCCCGGTAGAAATCCATGCTGATGTTGTGATAAAAATGGCCGAACATGATTTAGTATGGATGCGTAAAAGATTTGATCAAATACCTTGGCAAAGTTTGATAAAATTGTTATTGGTCTGTAGTTTTTTATATCTTCATTGTCGCCTTTCTTGTGGATAGGACTTATCCTTTCTCGTTTCCAGAACTCAGGAAAAGTCGGTGTTTTAACTGCCAAACTATGTCCGTCCACTATTTCAAATGACTTGAACTATGCATTACATTATTTTTCACATAGATTTTTGTATTAGTTTTAAATTAATAAATGACATTAATTTAATCATAGAAAATAACGGATAGCAGTGTAGAGCATAGTTCAAGTCGTTTGAAATAGTGGACAGGTATAGTTTGGTTGGTGGGGGCCACCCGCCTACCCCACCTTCGCTCGCATAGTTTTTTCATGGGATGACACTCTTCTTGGAATAGTTTAAACAATATAAAACATCTATATCCATTGAAAAAACTATGCGAGCGAAGGTGGGGTGGGCGGGTGCTCCCTACCAAGCAAACTATGCCCGTCCACTATTTCAAATGACTTGAACTCTGCACTATACTGATATCCATTATTTTATATTCTATTAAATTAATGTCATTTATTAATTAAAGACTAATTAAAAAAATATATGTGTAAAATAATGTAATGCAGAGTTCAAGTCGTTTGAAATAGTGGACGGGCATAGTTTGGTTGGTGGGGGCCCCCCGCCCACCCCACCTTCGCTCGCATTGTTTTTTCATTATATGCAGATTGTTTTACATTGTTTAAACAATTCCAAGAAGAGTGTTATCCCATGGGAAATACAATGACAACCGAGGTGGGGTGGGCGGGTGGCCCCCACCAACCGAACTATGCCCGTCCTCTGTTCCAAATGACCTGAAGTATGCACTACATTGTTTCTCACATTTTTTTTCACAAATTAGGCGTTAATTAATAAATGAAATTAATTGACTCATATAAAGTAATGGATAACAGTGTAGTGCAGAGTTCAAGTCATTTGAAATAGTGGACGGGCATAGTTTGGTTGGTAGGGGCCACCCGCCCACCCCACCTTCGCTCGCATTGTATTTTCCATGGGATAACACTCTTCTTGGAATTGTTTAAACAATTTAAAACGTCTGCATCTAATGAAAAACACTATGCGAGCGAAGGTGGGGTGGGCTGGTGGCCCCTACCAACCAAACTATGCCCGTCCACTATTTCAAACGACTTGAACAATGCATTACATTATTCGTCACATATATCTTTTTAATTAATCTTAAATTAATAAAAGAAATTAATTGACTCATATAAAGTAATGGATAACACAGTAGTGCAGAGTTCAAGTCGTTTGAAATAGTGGACGGGTATAGTTTGGTTGGTAGGGGCCGCCCGCCCACCCCACCATTCTTCGCATAGTTTTTCCATAGGATAACACTCTTCTTGCAATAGTGTAAACAATATAAAACATCTATATCCAAAGGATAAATAAAACGATTTTTTACTATGTTTTTTATCACACTTCAGTTACACTTTGCAACTAGTTTCGGCTAAGCTCTAGCCATTTTCGAGCTCCTCCGATGAGTCATCGGAGGAGCTCGAAAATGGCTAGAGCTTAGCCGAAACTAGTTGCAAAGTGTAACTGAAGTGTGATAAAAAACATAGTAAAAAATCGTTTTATTTATCCTTTAAAATGAATTATCACAAAGTAGACGCCTTAACAATCCAATATCTATATCCAATGCAAAAACTATGCGAGCGATGGTGGGGTGGGTGGGTTTGGGTGGGTGGGTGTCCCCTACCAACCAAACTATGCCCGTCCACTATTTCAAATGATTTGAACTCTGCATTACATTGTTTCTCACATTTGTTTTGAATTAGGCGTAAATCAATAAATGAAAATAATTGATTCATAGAAAGTAATGGATAACAGTGTAGTGCAGAGTTGAAGTCAAGAGGATTAGCAAAGATAAGCCGACAATCCCTAACCAGAAAACTAAAAGTCATCTCCTGCCGTCATTTTATTCGGAAGCTTAGCCATTATTTGAGTGAGTTCTCCCTCTGAAACTTTTGGCAAATTAAAAACCGGCAGACTTTTTGATTTATATGAATTATCGGGTAGGTTGCCATCCTGTGTGTTTGAAATTATCTTTTCTGAGAAAAAGGAGGAGAATGCTTCTACAATTGTTTGACAATCTTCAAATTCATTGTTCTCATATTTCAATTTACCAGCAATTCTTGTGATTCCTTTTTTCGATCTAATATAGTTCCAGAAGACTTTTGGGTTTGATTTTATAGATTCCTGAGGTTTTCTGGTATATTTTCGATACTCTATTTGAATTTGACTTTTTGTGGTTATTCTGAGTTTTTTGTGTATGTGTATGGATATGTGTATTTGTATTTGTATGCGTATGTATATAAATATATATGTATATTTATATGTATATGTATATGTATATGTATATGTATATGTATATGTATATGTATATGTATATGTATATGTATATGCATATGTATATGTATATGTATATATATATATATATATATATATATATATATATATATATATGTATATGTATATGTAGATGTATATGTATATGTATATGTATATGTATATGTATATGTATATGTATATGTATATGTAGATGTATATGTATATGTATATGTATATGTATATGTATATGTATATGTATATGTATATGTATATGTATATGTATATGTATATGTATATGTATATGTATATGTATATGTATATGTATATGTATATGTATATGTATATGTATATGTATATGTATATATATATGTATATGTATATGTATATGTATATGTATATGTATATGTATATGTATATGTATATGTATATGTATATGTATATGCATATGTATATGTATATGTGTATGTGTATCAATGGCGTAGCGAGGGGTGGACAAGGGGGGTATCATGTCCCGGGCGCTACTCACAAAGGGGCGCCAAATGGTCCACAAAAGTATATTTTACATATAATATTATATAGTTTTCGAATGGGCGGTAAAGGTATTGTGCCCCGGGCGCGAGTTAAGTTCGCTACGCCACTGATGTGTATGTGTATGTGTATGTGTATGTGTATGTGTATGTGTATGTGTATGTGTATGTGTATGTGTATGTGTATGTGTATGTGTATGTGTATGTGTTTGTGTATGTGTATGTATATATATGTGTGTGTGTGTGTGTGTGTGTGTGTGTGCTAAAGTAAAGCGATTATTAAACTATTAAATAACATATTGTCACCGCGCAATAAATTCGTTGTTGGAAGGTTGTCAAATACTATTTATATCGCGCTTGTTTGATTGCCTTTAATCAACAAGAAGACACATACTTCATGACATAGAGACGTAAATATTAGATAGGCCCCTGGCGATAAGATTGTTGTTGATAAAATAAAATATGTTTTATTCTCTCATTGAGAAAAATAATACGCGTGTACAATTATGTTATTTATATAGATTGTGGCAAAATATTTTACGTTTATTCAGTGGTATTCCTCTAGAAAGTGTCAATTCTTTATTGATATAAGTTTTAAATAAACCCACCAATAATTACAATTGACAGACTAATTATTGCCAACATTCGAACCGGATAGGCACCAGTAGTAGGACTAGGCTCACTTTTTTAACTCGGATTTTTCCAAAGGGGACAGTCAGTTTTCGGCAGGTCCTCCTTAAATAGCTTCTTGTGCTTTGCGTATGTTGTGCCCTGTTTGTATCCTCGCTTTTATTTCCCTGGTATTGTTGATAGTATTTATTTGTGTCCCGAGGTAGTTAAAGTTGTTCTTCTATTCCGATGTTAATGCTTCGTAGTATCGTTGATTGAAGTATTGGTATATAAATACTTCAATCAACGGTAGTATGTAGTTTGTCTAATCTTTGTCTTTCTAGTTTCTGTCTCCGTATGGTTTGTTTTGTTTACATTTCTTGTTTTACATTTTATTACATTTATTTTATTTACATGGCTTAGTTCTGTCTTACTTCCCTCTTTCCTTAGTTTTTTGTACTCGGTACCAATTTTTCTTGTTCTTCGTTCCAATTGTACCACTTTTCATTTATGCACATCTTTTTTTATCCTATTTTCACTCTTCTTCCGTCCTGTCTTTCCTTCTTAGTTATCTTCTTTATCTCGTATTGTATTTCTCTCTCTCTTTGTGGGTCAGATCATCTTCTATCTATATTTGTTGTCCTTTCAGCATATACATATACATATACATATACATATACATATACATATACATATACATATACATATACATATACATATACATATACATATACATATACATATACATATACATATACATATACATATACATATACATATACATATACATATACATATACATATACATATACATATACATACCAATACAAATTTTCCAAAAAATAGACTCCAATTTCGACTATATTGGTCATGAACCAATACTTTTCTTTACAGCAGTGATGTTATCGGAAAGTAAAAGTAGTTTTAGGATCACGACTACTTTTTTTACTACTTACTTTGTTAGGCTCTACAGATGGAATTCTGAGGACCCTCTTTGACAATTGATAATAAAAACAAAAGTAAACTCTAGCATTTTTTTAATAGTACCGTTGATTGAAGTATTTATACTTCAATCAACGATAGTACTGCTTATTGGTCACCTATTCCCTAATATTCAATAATTTCCACATACGGGTTGTTTAAGTTTTTAAGAATTTACAATCCTTTGTACTGTAAATTTTTTACCAACTTTCAAGTTTATCGCATAGTATCTAAAACAATAACATTGTTAAAATTACTATATTTGTACTCTACATTAGTAGAAATATTAATAATAAAAAAATCTTCTATCTTATAAACTTCTATCTTAAAAACTTCTATCTTTATAGGCCTATTAGTCGTGAGGCTTTTCTGTCGGTCAAGGAAGAAACTCAGAGGAGTTTAATCACCCCGTATTAACCTTAACTTCACAGAAAAATAGAAATAATAATTTCCGAAATAATGATATTTTTTATAATCAGTCCACACTGTACATACATAAAATTTGATATCAGCTTGTAATTTCCTACAAGATTTTTTTCTTGATGCCTATTAGTTCAAGTCGACTGTAATCTTTCGTCGCCGTAACTCGTAACAGTAACGTCCTTGATAAAGCTCGTTTTAAAAATAGTTGTTAGTGGGGGCGTAGATTAAGTACCGTTATCTCCCCCGCTACGCCCTTAACCATGACCCTACAAACATACATCAACAACGACGGCCGCCGTCGTCAGTTGCCTGCGTTCAATCAGTGATGATATTAAATAGTTATTAATTTAATCAACAAAACGAAAAAAATTAATTGAAAATTTTGTGTGTCCGCGGTCGCGCACCCGAAGGCCGCGCGAGGTCAGCGAACCAAACTAAGCGCGCGCGAGAGATAATAAAAGTCCGTGGCTGTGTGTGAGATTACGTGGCTGCGTGCGACGATGTAATTCCGCGTGGAAATTACAGTTACCGGCACTGCCTCTCCGGCGGCGTCTATTTTTTGGCGGATTTTTGAATTTTCTACCCCGCGTTCCATGTGTGCTGAGTGTTTTTAAATGCGCGCGCGCATCCGCGGCTTTAACAATATTTACGTTGCGGGCGCCGGGTCGACCGGCCGACGAGTTCTTCCGATAAGAATTGTTGCGAGGAGCGGGCGCACGCGCACCTTAATTAATTGAAATAAATTAAGTGCTGCATCAGACGCACTCACACGCATCCTGGTAAGTGCTAAACATATCACACACACACACATACATACAAACACAGTCGCCACTTTTTATCGCGTCTTTGGAATGAATGTTTATTTTTGGATGACTACTCATTTTTTTATAGGGATTTAAAAATAGTGGAGTGTTTTAAAATAAACTTTTATATGTCCGGAATGAACTGAACAATATACACAATTCAATCGGTGAGAGTATTTACTTGAATAGATCATGAACAATAACAGCACTAATGATAATGAAAGTAATGAGTAGCAATCAACTTGAATTTCAAGATCACGAAATGTTTCAAAAGTAAGTTAAATAACACGTAAAGTTTAGTCTTACCCAACAAGTTTTCGGCTAAAACTATCCTACTGTTTCAAAAACAAACAACAAACTTTTTTGGTAGCCCCTCAGGTCTTATTGAAAAATAGTGTCTTCATTTACACCAATGAAGACACTATTTTTTCATATATAATAGTTGGTGAAATTCCCGCCCTACGAAGGGGATGATTTTTAATTATAAACTAATCCTTACGTTTAGTTAAATGAATAAATATATTTTTGATTGTAAAAAAGCAAAACTTTAGTTAAAACTTTACAATATAAAATGTATATAAATCTAACAACTGAATACAAAATATCCCTATAATATAAAAACGAAGACAATTGTGGCCATACTAAATTGTTCTATATAGAAAAAGGTTGCCCATGCCTGATTGAAATGAGATTTGCCTCTTAATTTATTCGATTAATTGAAAAACAAACTCTTATTTTTTATTTGAAGATGTTCGAGCAACTTCTCCACTCCCTGGAGGTGTCAGGAATCCTATTGATTCTCTTCCTGTACCTCTCGGGCTACCGGCTGCCGTGGTGGTTGAATCGCCAGCGCGACTGCCTTATCACCGACACCCCTAAACGGCGTCACATACCCGGACCTTTTGCACTGCCCTATTTGGGTACTGCTTGGGTGTACTCGCGTTTTGGTGGGTATGCGTTCACAAAAGTGCACGAGTTCTACAAGGATGCGTTTGCACGGTACGGTACCATTTTAAAGGAGGAAGCGCTGGGAAATATTCCTGTAATCAGTGTGGTCACTCGTGAGGACATCGAGAAAGTGCTAAAAACATCTGGGAAGTACCCAATAAGACCTCCGACTGAAGCAATCGCGGTGTACCGCAAGACACGACCTGATCGGTATGCCAGTACAGGGATTGTCAATGAACAAGGTGAATATCAGATATTAGTAAATATTTTTAATGAGCATTTCCCCCCAATGCTCATTAACATTATTGTTTTCGATCCCCAGCGGGGAGCGAATTTTCGTGGATCACCTTTCACAGGTTTTCGGTCAAGTTTAGGTAAATACCGAGTGATTAAATTTGCCACCTACTAGTGTCGTGCTGCCCAACATACAAGCCCGATCTGGCCCGATCGCAATGATATTTAAATTTACCGCCAAATATCCCTACCAGATCACAATTCGATAACGACAAATGTTGTGGCCATACGAGCTCCTGAAACGACTCTGGGTATTTGTAACAATATGGTATGTTATAAAGTGCAACCTGGAAGTAATTCAAGTACTTCAATTCATCAGAATTATGTAATATAGTGATGTCAATATATCACATTACATAAATTAAATACGCAAAGTCGGCATTGTTTTATGTAGAAAAATTAATTAAAAGTGCTAAACGTAAATATTGTCGGATTTTTACAGAATAATGTTTTATTTATCACAATGATTCAAGCTTAATTTATCTATAAAGTCATATACGAGGCACGTTCAGAAAGTATGCGTACTCGATTTGTCTCTAAGGCCCAATTCACACATAAGCGGCGTCGGGCGCAGGCGCGGTGTGGGCGAGGCGCAGACGCGACGTCGCACAGGCGATTGTGATGTCCATATGCAGTGAAGGGGTGGACATTGCACCTTATGTTTACATAGAGACGGCGTGAAAGAGTTATGCCTTTCGCCTCTTCGCCTACCGTATCTTAGGCGATGACGCGTTGCGAGAGGCACGACGCTTCGAGCCCCCTCTATATAAACATATGGTGCAATGCCCACTTAGGCGACGAGGCGCGGGCATTTGCCTCGTGCTTCTCGCCGCGCCGGCACCATGTCTTCGCCTCTTCGCCTAAGACACGGTAGGCGACGAAACGCCGCCTCTATGTAAACATAGGTGCAATGTCCACCACTTCATATGGACATCAAAATCGCCTGTGCGACGTCGCGCCTGCGCCTCGCCTACACCGCGCCTGCGCCCGACGCCGCTTATGTGTGAATTGGGCCTAATGTATTAAAATAAAAATACAGGATTTTGATGGTATACAAGGATTGCTATTTACTTATTGAAAATGTATGTCAAATGTCACAAATCTGTCAAGAGTGACAGGATAATAACCTATTCCACTATCTTCAAATCACTTTTGACATATTTGTGACATTTGACAAGACCTTATATCAAATGTCTCACACAATCTGTCAAGAGTGACAGGATAATATTCTACTATCTTAACGTCACTTTTGTTATATTTGTGACATTTGACATAAGACCTAATATCAAATGTCACACACAGTCTGTCAAGAGTGATTTTGTTGGTATACAAGGATTGCTATTTATGTATTGAAAATGTATGTCAAATGTCACAAATCTGTCAAGAATGACAGGATAATAATCTATTTCTGTATCTTAACGTCACTTTTGATATATTTGTGACATTTGACATAATACCTAATATCAAATGTCAAAAATCTGTCAAGAGTGACAGGATAATAACCTATTCCACTATTTTAACGTCACTTTTGACATATTTGTGACATTTAATATAAGACCTTATTCAAATGTCACAAATCTATCAAGAGTGACAGGATAATAAACTATTCTACAATCTTAACGTCACTTTTGACATATTTGTGACATTTGATATAAGACCTTATATCAAGTGTCACAAATCTGTCAAGAGTGACAGGATAATAACTTATTTCACTATCTTAACGTCACTTTTGACATATTTTTGACATATGACATAAGACCTTATATCAAATGTCACAAATCTGTCAAGAGTGACAGGATAATAACCTATTCCACAATCTTAACGTCACTTTTGACATATTTGTGACATTTGAGATGACCATATATCAAATGTCTCACACAATCTTTCAAGAGTGACAGGATAATAACCTATTCCACTATCTTAACGTCACTTTGACATAAGACCTAATATCAAATGTCAAAAATCTGTCAAGAGTGATTTTGATGGTATACAAGGATTGCTATTTATGTATTGAAAATGAATAACAAAAACAATGATTGGGGTGTAGACACCAACCTGACTACACCCGTCCACTATTTCAAACGACTTCAACTATGCATTACATTATTTTTGACATATATTTTTTTAATTAGTCTTAAATTAATAAATGACATTAATTGAATCATATAAAATATTGGATAATAGTGTAGTGTATAGTTCAAGTCGTTCGAAATAGTGGATGGGTATTGTCAGGTTGGTGGGGGGCCCCCCGCCCACCCCACCTTTGCTCGCATAGTTTTTTCAATGGATACAGACATTGTATATTGTTTAAACTATGCCAAGGAGAGTGTTATCCATTGAAAAAACTGTGGGAACATAGGTGGGGTGGGTGGGCGGCCCCCACCAACCTGACTACACCCGTCCACTATTTCAAGCGACTTCAACTATGCATTACATTATTTTTGACATATATTTTTTTAATTAGTCTTAAATTAATAAATGACATTAATTTAATCATAGAAAATATCGGATAATAGTGTAATGCATAATTCAAGTCGTTTGAAATAATGGACGGGTATAGTCAGGTTGGTAGGGGCCGCCCACCCACCCCACCTTTGTTTGCATAGTTTTTCTATAGGATAACACTCTTCTTGGCGTAATTGAAATAATATAAAACGTCTGTATCCATTGAAAAAACTATGTGAACAAAGGTGGGGTGGGTGGGGGGCCCCCACCAACCAAACTATGCCCGTCCACTATTTCAAACGACTTGAACTATGCACTACACTATTCTCCGTTATTTTCTATGATTAAATTAATGTCATTTATTAATTTAAGACTAATTAAAAAAATATATGTCAAAAATAATGTAATGCATAGTTGAAGTCGTTTGAAATAGTGGACGGGTGTAGTCAGGTTGGTGGGGGCCGCCCACCCACCCCACCTTTGTTCGCATAGTTTTTTCAATGGATAACACTCTCCTTGGCATAGTTTAAACAATATAAAATGTCTGTATCCATTGAAAAAACTATGCGAGCAAAGGTGGGGTGGGCGGGCGTCCCCCACCAACCTGACAATACCCATCGACTATTTCGAACGACTTGAACTATACACTACACTATTATCCAATATTTTCTATGATTAAATTAATGTCATTTATTAATTTAAGACTAATTAAAAAAATATATGTGAAAAATAATGTAATGCATAGTTCAAGTCGTTTGAAATAGTGGACGGGTATAGTCAGGTTGGTGGGGACTGCCCACCCACCCCACCGTTGTTCTCATAGTTTTTCCATAGGCTAACAGTCTTCTTGGCGTTGTTGAAATAATATAAAACGTCTGTATCCATTGAAAAAACTATGCGAGCAAAGACACTTCATTATTATTTTCAAAATATTCTGCTTTTAGATCTACACATTCGATTATGCCAATTGGTTGGCATAGCAATATCAATAGCTATTGAATCCATAACTATTCGTTGTTATAGCAACAATAAATAAATTATCTAGGGAATGTAGTTATTTTAAATTCTCTCTATTGCAAACACTGAATAATTAAACAAAAGCTGCCATCAAAGCTCCAATCACAAGCGCTATTCAAGGTGTTTGACATTTGTTTTTACATATTCTGTCACAATGACGTTGTCAATTTATCCATTCAATCGCTTATGATGGGACCTATAAAGTGTATGGGATGTTAGTGAATACGGGCATTACTCAATTTACACACGTAAAAAGTTTCTTGTAATGTGTAATTGTCAGAAACTGTCGGTTTTACATTACTTCCTATAAAACTAGGACTTCACATCATCATATCATGCTCGCCGAGGCATTCGCTTACATTCACCACATTATTTCTAGGAAACTTAACTTATACTAGCATCTTCTTATGAAATAGTCTTTTTGAAATTATTGCATTACTTTTTCATGCACAATCCACAAACATTTAACACAAAACAGTTTTTATAATAAAGTCATTTCCATATTTTCAGGTGAACAATGGTTGCACCTCCGCACCAGCCTCACAAGCGACCTAATAAAACCCAAAACAATAGCCTCATTCCTCCCACAAGTCGAGGAGATCGCCGACGACTGGTGCTACCTACTCAAACACCTAAAAGACTCGACCAAATCATCCACCGTAAACCTGGAACACCTCGCGAGTCGTTTAGGTCTCGAGGCGATATGCGCGCTGGTGCTAGGGCGCCGAATGGGTTTCCTACTAGTAGGTGAAGAATCTAATATAACCTCGCGACTAGCTAAAGCTGTTTGCGATCATTTTATTGCATGCAGAGATACATACTACGGGTTTCCTTTGTGGAAACTGTTTGCAACGCCTGCATACAAAAAATTAGCACGCAGCGAGGAGGCTATTTATACACTAGTACTTGAACTGATTGAATCAGCGGATGAGGCTACAAAGGAGAGCGCTGTATTTGAGTCGGTGCTCAGCGCGGATGTGGATCCGCGTGAAAAAACTGCTGCAATAGTTGATTTCATTGCAGCTGGGATTTATACGTTACGTAACAGTTTGTTATTCCTGTTGCATTTAATAGCGGAGGACGCGGGTATACAAAACCGGTTGTTGGAAGACGGCGGGGATGCTTATGCTAAAGCGTGTATGCTAGAAAGTTTCAGGTTTATACCTACTGCGAATTGTTTGGCGAGGGTAATTGAAGAGGAGGTTGAGTTGTCTGGACATAATCTGCCAGCCGGTTCAGTTGTTTTGTGCCATTCTGGATTGGCGTGCCGTAATGAGGATAACTTCAAGGAGGCGGATTTGTTTAAACCGGAACGATGGTTGGGGGATTTACGGGCGGCCACTGTTACACCAGCTACGTTTTTGGTGATACCCTTTGGGGTCGGCAGGAGGATGTGTCCGGGGAAACGGTTTATTGAGCAAGTGTTGCCGGTTGTGCTCAAACGCACTGTTGGTAAGTTCAGGATGGAAACGGTGAGGCCGCTTGAATTGCAGTTTGAGTTTCTTTTGGCGCCGAAAGGGCCTGTTGAGCTTGTTTTTGAGGATAGGGTGTGATTGTGGAGGGGTTTTTTTTTTGGTTGTACCATGGCCGATTTTAGCTAATTTTGATACACTATTATGGTCGTAACATTCGTATACAAATCTAGTGGTTTATTCTAAAAGTAGTTCAAACTGATTGTTACCTATAGCAATCAAATAAACAACTGTTTTATGCCACATGTTCTCCGAATGTTAGTGTCATACTGTCTTATGTCATATGTCACAAATCTGTCAAAAAGTCACATGATAATAACCTATTTCACTATCTTCACTTCACTTTTGACATATTTATGACATTTGACATAAGATCTTATTTCAAATGTCACAAATATGTCAAGAGTGGCATGATAATAACCTATTCCACTATCTTAACGTCACTTTTGATATATTTGTGACATTTGACATAAGACCTTATATCAAATGTCACAAATCTGTCAAGAGTGACATGATAATAACCTATTCCACTATCTTAAGGTCACTTTTGACATATTTGTGACATTTGACTTATATGAAATTTCACAAATCTGACAAGAGTGACAAGATAATAACCTATTCCACTATCTTAAAATCACTTTTGACATATTTGTGACATTTGACATAAGACCTTATATCAAATGTCTCACACAATCTGTCAAGAGTGACAGGATAATAACCTATTTCATTACCATAACGTCACTTTTGATATATTTGTGACATTTGACACAAGACCATATATCAAATGTCACATACAAGCTGTCAAGAGTGACAGGATAATAACCTATTCCACTATCTTAACGTCAATTTTGACATATTTGTGACATTTGACTTATATTAAATGTCACAAATCTGACAAGAGTGACAAGATAATAATCTATTCCACTATCTTAAAATCACTTTAGACATATTTGTGACATTTGACATAAGACCTTATATCAAATGTCACACACAAGCTGTCAATAGTGACAGGATAATAACCTATTCCACTATCTTAACGTCACTTTTGATATATTTGTGACATTTAACATAACACCTTATATCAAATGTCACAAATCAGTCAAGAGTGACAGGATAATAACCTATTCCACTAGCTTAACGTCACTTTTGACATACTTATGACATTTAACATAAGACCTTGTATCAAATGTCACAAATATGTCAAGAGTGAAAGGATAATAACTAATTGCACTATCCTAACGTCACTTTTGGCACATTTGTGACATTTGACATAAGACCTTTTATCAAATGTCATACTAAATCTGTCAAGAGTGACAGGATAATAACCTGTTTCACTATCTTAACGTCACTTTTGACATATTTGTGACATTTGATATAAGACTTTACTTCAAATGTCACAAATCTGTTAAGAGTGACAGGATAATAACCTCTTTCGCTATCTTAACGTCACTTTTTATAAATTTGGGACATTTGACATAAGACTTTGTATCAAATGCACAAATCTGTCAAGAGTGACAGGATAATAACTTATTTCACTATCTTAACGTCAATTTTGACATATTTGTGACATTTAACATAAGACCTTATAACCAATGTCACAAATCTGTCAAGAGTGACAAGATAATAAGCTATTCCACTATTCTAATGTCACTTTTGACATATTTGTGACATTTGACCTAAGACCTTATATCAAATGTCACAAATCTGTCAAGAGTGAAAGGATAATAACCTATTTCACTATCTTTACGTCACTTTTGATATATTTATGACATTTAACATAAGACCTTATATTAAATGTCACAAATATGTCAAGAGTGACAGGATAATAACGTATTTCACTATCTTAACGTCACTTTTGACATATTTGTGTCATTTGACATACGACTTTATATCAAATGTCACAAATCTGTCAAGAGTGATAGGATACTAATCTATTTCACTATCTTAACGTCACTTTTGACATATTTGTGACATTTGACAGATGACCTTATATCAAATGTCATACACAATCTGTCAAGAGTGACAGGATATTAACCTATTTCACTATCTTAACGTAACTTTTGACATATTTGTGACATTTGACATAAGATCTTATATCAAATGTCACAAATATGTCAAGAGTGACAGGATAATAACCTATTTCACTATCCTATCGTCACTTTTGACATATTTGTGACCTTTGACATAAGACAGTATTACACTAGCGCTCATATACCAATGATGAATCTATTGTTTATTTGGTTGTCATGGGTATAGACCAGTGTGAACTTCATTTTAGAATTTCTTTAGCTGAATCTTTAACAGTGTAAGCAGAAAAAGTTTCATGTAAAACTATAATAGGTTTCGCCCTACTTTTTTTCAAGTTTGTATCATAAAAAAGTTGCTCTAAATATTACGGCACCAGATTTTGCGCCTCTACGTTGTGTCGCTGAAGTAATAGCAAAGTTCCAAACGAGATTTAGAACTTTACTACTTTACAAGTTCCAGCGACGAACAGTAGGATAGCCTACTTACATTTTGAGTGCATTACAAATTTCAAACTAAAATACTAATGTAATACATATACAGGGTGTTCCTAAAGTATGGAATACATTCGATAAAACCTTTGTTTATGATTTTTGCAAAAGTTGCATTGGAATTTATTCCATACTTTAGGGACACCCTGTATAGCTATTTTAGGTTATTATTGTGTTACACGGGATCTATGCTGTAAGGTCAGACCGGTCTGGTAAAAAAAAGTAGACTGGTCTGTTACCCATAGCAACCAAATAAACAACGGTTTCATCATTGGTATATAAACGCTGGTGTAATACTGACTTATGTCAAATGTCATAAATATGTCAAAAGTGACTATCCTAACGTCACTTTTGACATATTTATGACATTTGACATAAGTCAGTATTATCCTGTCACTCTTCACATATTTTGTGTAACATTTGTCTTATGTTTTAGCGTTGGTAATGTCCCATACTTCTTGAACGCTAATGTGATACTGGCTTATGTTAAGTTAAATATCACAAGTTTATCAATGGTGACAGAATAATGTCTTGAGCCAGTATTACACCAGCATTTAGGAAGCGTGGAGCGTACCAACGCTAAAATATGACGCGTACGTTACTTGTATAGTATATTTTGTCTTACTTGACGTATGGTAGTATTCAACAACATCCTACAAACTGTATAGGTCCCATAAGCTATTGAATGTACAAATTGAAAACGTGATTATGATAGAAATTGACAAATCAAATGTCAAACACTTTGAAAAGCGCTTGTGATTAGAGCTTTGATGACACCTTTTGTTTAAATATTCAGTGTTGCCAATAGAGAAAATCTAAAATAACTACATTCCCTAGATAACGTATTTATTGTTGCTATAACAACGAATACTAATGGGTTCAACAGATATTGATACATTTATGGAATGTTAGTAAATACGGGGGCGAAACTTTTATGATAAGTCAAACTAACTAACTAGTACAATATTATTCATGCTTTATACTATATTTAGGCTCAACTACGTAATTCAAACCTCACTTTTGATAACTTTCACATATAATGCGACGTTGCCATATACAAACAGAAATGCATGAGGATATGAAATAATTGAAACAATATAATCACGGACTATAGTTAACTTGGATTTATACAGCGGAACCTAATGTTACAGCTGTTGAAGATGATAGTATCAATAAACATAACCTCAACAACAATCTCCCTGACAGTTGTAACTGCAGCAATTTTGTTATTAATTACACATTTAACTCAACAGATGGCATCTGTTATTATGACTAGTTTGCTGTTACCGAATCAATTTTAATAATGCGTGTGGTAGTGAGTGTTACTGATCATATATGTGTTATCAGTTGGCCATGGTTGTACTGAAACCAAATTTGTAAAGGCTGTGTCGATTAATTGTTAAGGTGTTATTGAAATGTACAAAGAGATATCGTTTATGTTCTTCTTTAAGTTCAAATAAGTACAAAATGTAGTTTTTAGAAATTAGTATTGTATTGAGATTAAGGTAATTTTAGGGTAGAGTTTTATTATGTATAAAAAAAACAGAATTATTTACACATTACCCTGTATTCTGTAACCTAAACGTCTGCTGTCAAATCCTTAATTATCCTGAAATGCTTGCAATAACGGGTCGTTATGGTTGGGATCAGATGCGTAATCTAGGGTATGGCAGGTAGGGCACGTGCCCTGGGCGCCACTGAAAGTTAAAAGTGTTTTATACAACTAACCCCCCAGGAGGAAAGTTTAACGCCATCTGGCGGCATTACATCAATTAGCAATGCACACCTATATGGTAATAACCGTCAACATGCTCATGCTATCAGGATTACCGGGTAGTATGGAATAATATTCCAACAGAGTGTTTGAGATATCAGCACTCTGTTGCCTAGGTAGCAGAATTACCTTTACCCTTCTATCCCTTTTTCATTTGTTTTGATTGTTATATCTTGGGCTGCATTATGCTGCCTAGGTAGCAGAATTGACCAACCTTTTCCATCTCTCTTCCATTTGTTTTGATTGTTATATCTTGGGTTGCATTTATTGATCATACTTATTTACATTTATTTTTAGTCCCTCCTTTTTCTATGCTATTGTTTCAAGTTTCTTTGTTTGTTTCTGTAGGTTGTTTAAATTATTTCCTATTGGGCGAATTCTAGGTCTTCTAGTCTTTCCCAACATTTTGTATATCTTGTATGTATGTATGTTACAATAAATATATCTTCTTCTTGTACATACAGGTAGAAATTTCCTTATGGGACCTATGTCATAATATACATCGCTGATTGGTGAAATATAATCCCTCTCAGAATTTGAAATAAACAAATTAAGCTGGCATTTGAAAAAATTATCGATGACGTCATTGCTCATTCAAAAATGGTCGAAAAAAATTGACACTTTATTAATGATTAAAAATTGGAAAATTAAACTTAAAAATCGACGTGTAATGAATGATAAAAATTACTCATTCATTACACGTCGATTTTTAATTTTAATTTTCCAATTTTTAAACCCTGTACACTCAAAATTTGGAAATTAAAAATTGAAATCGACGTGTCCCAGTAATTTTTACAAAAATCATAAATACATGTTTTATCGAATTTATTCCATACTTTAGGGACACCCTATATATATATATATATATATATATATATATATATATATATATATATATATATATACAGGGTGTCCCTAAAGTATGGAATAAATTCGATAAAACATGTATTTATGATTTTTGTAAAAATTACTGGGTCACGTCGATTTCATGTATATCTATTATTATTCAATATCAAAATAGCAGATAATAAAAATGTTACATAAACATTTACATAAGTAATATTGCTTGTAACATGAGCAATATTCAACAATTGCTTTGGGTTTAAAACAAAACTCTAATTTCATTATAATAAATAAATAAAACGAATTTTTCTTTGTTTTTTATCACTTGTTTATTACTGTTTGCGAATATTTTCGGCTACGCGCATTTGATTTATTATAATGAATTATCACAAAGTAGATGCCGATGCAATCCAATATTTCAAGTTTCATTTATTTGATTATTATTGTTTTACTTTGGTTCATCACGAAATCTATGTTGTATTCTTATTTAAAGAAAAGATTATTGTGTTTGCGATTTCATATAATTTATAGCAAATGAGTAACCACTGGCCGGCCGGTTTGCTTTTTTTGCTTGGTGACGCACACATGATGTACGCAGTCAGTCGATCGCAGCAATCTGTGGCCGAGTCACATTCGCGACGCGTTAACCTTAAAATACAATTTTTATTTAGTGAATATAGTAATTATACAATCGTGTAAGTGCCGGGAGTGTGTGATATACCAATCATGATGAGATAAACTGTAAAATGTAAGTTTTTTGACCACAGTACTGTAGTATATGTAGTACTAAGTAGTATGATTATATTAATCACGCCGGCGTTGTAACTGAGTTGTTTATTGTTTCATATGTTTTCATTTGTTTTAATCATTTTTAATTTTATAGTGCTCTGTGGTTTTAATCTAAGTATACGTAAACAAGAGCACACTTTGTTTAAAATAAATACACGTGTGCTATGGTTTATGACTTATAGGTTAAAACAAATGAATATTATCTAGTGCATTTATTGTAATTGAATATATGAGTGGAAAAGGCAATTAACTCTAAAATCGTAGTTTAGATCAAAACTGTTTTGTGGGAAAAGTATGCATGTCACAACATTTAGATGTGAAACATCTAATTGTTGTGACATGCATACTTTTGTCACAAGACATATTTGATTTAAACTATGATTTTGGAGCGAATTGCCTTTTCCATTTACCGATTCAATTATAATAAATGCACTAGATAATATTCATTTGTTTTAACCTATAAGTCATAAACTATAGCACACGTATATTTATTTTAAACAAAGTGTGCTTTAGTTTATGTATACTTTTAGGTTAAATAATATTATAGGACGTGTACTCTGGTTTATGCCTTACAGGTTAAACAAATGAATATTATTATTATATATATATATATATATATATATATATATAATAATAATATTCATTTGTTTAACCTGTAAGGCATAAACCAGAGTACACGTCCTATAATATTATTTAACCTAAAAGTATACATAAACAAAAGCACACTTTGTTTAAAATAAATATACGTATGCTATGGTTTATGACTTATAGATTAAAACAAATGAATATTAGGATGTCCCTAAACTATGGAATAAATTCGATAAAACCTTTATTTAGGAATTTTGCAAAAATTGCTCGGACACGTCGATTTTGGGTTTTAAATTGACAACCTTTACTATAACAATATAGGATAAAATAAAAATACTTTTCAATTCTAAAATATTTTATTATATAATTATCACATTACATTTCATAAGAAATACATACTCTATCTGATAAATAGTACGTCACTTCGCCTATGGCTATTGGTTTCCATGCCTGTTTTACTTATCTACCATTGCTCATTATGTTCATATGTTCGAACAAAACCATACCAAATTATAGTATTGTAGGTCTAGTAACATCAATTTTGAAAAATAACGTGGCCCAAGGAACTTCTCTCCAAAATGACCACCTGTTAATTTCTTTCTAGCTGCAATCATTTTGGTATTTTATTCACTATACGTGGTGTGTCTTCCGTGTTTGCGTCTGCTCTGTGTGTTCTAATATAAGCTCATTCTGGCAATGTTATCTCCTTATTGTATCATCCAATTTTTATTTAATCATATGCCTTCTACCGTGAGATATAGGCGATTGTCCAACTGTACAATACCAAATAATCCATTTTACATGACTATGTTAATCTAACTGGAGTGTTCAACTAAACTATAACCATTCAACATTTCAAACGATCTGAACTATGTTCGAATATAAAAGAACCAACCTTACTAAATCGTTGTTTGATGTATCACTCAATAACTGCTTACAAAATTCAATAATACAGCCACCCCATACACAAATACAATCAAATTCGGCCAAAATTGCCAATCGTTCAGTCGCATGTATTCCGTTTGTAACGCCACGATGCGCTCCACATTCGCGAATAGCTCTTCATCGAACATTGCGTTTACATTACACACTCTCTCTGTTGTATTAATAATTGCTACAAAACACTCGACTAATCGTATTTATATAGCGCCTAAACAATAGTCTCATTTATTAAACAAAATGTTTTATCACCTTCGCAACGCTGTTTATATTATGCTAATCGGCAATTGAACAATTGAACCGGATAATGTGATAATATGATAATTGAATTATTAATTTTCCGGTTGATTATTACACAACGATTAGTAGAATAGTCATGGTTATTTATTACGCAATATTCAAATAGATAGCATTATTAAAACATCAAAGAAACTATGAAATAAATAAAAAGTTGATATCAGATGTAAGTAAAGTCGCAAGCATCCCAATAAACGATCTATCTGGAAAACAAAAAAATACAAACAAACAAAACAATACTTATCAGTATTATCATTGCTGTTTTCAAAGGTTAATCGAGATTTATCCATAAATGAAAACTATGCGAACAAAGGTGGGGTGGGCGGGCGTCCCCTATGACTTGAACTACGCTCTTCATTGTTTTATCCATGGATATAGTAATGTTCTATTACATTGCCTATGAATCAAAGTATGCTCTACGTTGTTTCATATTATAAAACAAATGAATATAATTGCAATCACATTAACTCTTTATTTCAGTGTTTGATTACATAAATATAACTATGATGATTTGTTTTAACCTACAATATAAAATAATGCGGTATTAATTTTATTCATAGGGTATTACAGATAACATCGATATAACCATGGATAAAACAATGAAGAGCGTACTTCAAGTCATAGGGACCGCCCGCCCACCCCACCTTTGTTCGCATAGTTTTCATTTATGGATAAATCTCGATGAATCCTTGAAAACAACAATGACAATACTTGCTTTCATATATAATACAACTACGCAAACGAAGGTTGGGTGGGCGGGTGGCCCCTATGACTTGAACTACGCTCTTCATTGTTTTATCCATGGATATATCGATGTTATCTGAAATACCCTATGAATCAAATAAATATCGCATTATTTTATATTGTAGGTTATTACAAATCATCATAGTTATATTTATGTAATCAAACATTGAAATAGAGAGCTAATGTGATTGCAATTATGTTCATTTGTTTTATAATATGAAACAACGTAGAGCATACTTTGATTCATAGGTAATGTAATAGAACATTACTATATCCATGGATAAAACAATGAAGAGTGTAGTTCAAGTCATAGGGGCCACCCGCCCACCCCACCTTGGTTCTTGTAGTTATATTATATATGAAAACAACTATTATCATTGTTGTTTTCAAAGGTTAATCGAGATTTATCCATAAATGAAAACAATGCGAACAAAGGTGGGGTGGGCGGGCGGCCCCTATAACTTGAACTACACTCTTCATTGTTTTATCCATGGATATAGTAATGTTCTATTACATTACCTATGAATCAAAGTATGCTCTACGTTGTTTCATATTATAAAACAAATGAACATAATTGCAATGACATTATCTCTCTATTTCAATGTTTGATTACATAAATATAACTATGATGATTTGTAATAACCTACAATATAAAATAATGCGATATTTATTTGATTCATAGGGTATTTCATATAACATCGATATATCCATGGATAAAACAACGAAGAGCGTAGTTCAAGTCATAGGGGCCGCCCGCCCACCCCACCTTTGTTCGCATAGTTTTCATTTATGGATAAATCTCGATTAACCCTTGAAAACAACAATGATAATACTTGTTTTTATTTATATTATAACTACACGAACGAAGGTGGGGTGGGCGGGTGTCCCCTATGACTTGAACTACATTTTTCATTGTTTTATCCATGGATAACTATGCCAACAAAGGTGAATCCCTATGATTTGAAATACACTCTTCATTGGTTTATCCATGGATATAGTAATGTTCTATTACATTGCCTATAAATCAAAGTATGCTCTACGTTGTTTCATATTATAAAACAAATGAACATAATTGCAATCACATTATCTCTCTATTCTAATATTTGATCACATAAATATAACTATGATATGTTTTATAATATGAAACAACATATATATATATATATATATATATATATATATATATATATATATATATATATTAATATTTGATTACATGCGCTTATGATACATCTTTCTTTTCTAATCTAAAGCGTTGTACGTACACAGTTATATCTTTATTTATGAAAAAATTTATCTCAAGTCTGTAAACGCACACGTCGATTTACATAGATACCAACCGCAAAATCTTCTCCTTTTCAAAACAATTCAAATGTGACTTATACCACTTTCATTCTCACAGACTCACATCTATATTATTTACCTATACTGTATTATAAAATAATAACACCATTAGCTATTCTTAAATTAAATTGTGTAATATTCTATAAATCTTTAGTGTCGTCAAGTTCAATATTTATGGGCAATTTGTACCCCGTTCTGCGTTCAACAAGTGCCTCGAACGGTCCACCATTCCATTCATGCATTCATTCCCCCCTGCGCACGCCCCTATATCTATTGAGACCCAATCGTTTCCGATAGAATCGATGCGCGGGAACCTATCGGCGGCCAAACGGGCGCCGATCCGCGCCATCAGGCTCACAGAAAGTAGCAGAAAGCGCGCCGATACCACCAATATGCGTTCATCAATAAAGAGGAAAATGCACGCGTTGGCGCCTAAAATATATCAAGCAATAGTAATAGCAATAAAATAACATAATTTCAAATAACTGTTTATAATAAATATAACAACACATGAACATTTCTTATATATTCATGCCGTATGAGATTAAATTTTGATATAGTTAGAATATGTAGGAATTTGTGTATCACAAAACGTGCACGCGTTTACTTCTTAAGGCTTGCTGCTCTCCTCATATTGGGCGGGCCGAGCGAAGCGTTTGCATTCCGCACCGCGCATTCCCTTCATTTCTAATGTAGTTCCAGTAATAGTAAACAGATGGCATTCGCGTTGTGAATTTTATATATAAAAAAATTTAACTACATTTATTGTTTTCACTAATTCCCCACGCGATTTACGTATAGTCCATTAAACACCTGTTACTGCTGCACGATCGTTCCTTTTTTGTAGCATACTGGGCCCAATTAGCTGGCAGCGCAATCAAAAATTATTAAATCGTATTAAATTGTACAATTTCTATATAATAATTTGTTGCTGACTACTTGCTACCTTTACGTGCATTATTCTGAAATTAAATAGCACCAAATTAGCTAGCTAAACGTGAAGCTAGCAGAGCACCATAATTTATTATGGCGTTTTATTTCAAATAGAAATGAGTTAGCAGCATTTTGTTAACACAATCTATGAGCAACAAAATAACAACAACTTATGCACTTTTAGTAATTTCAACACACAAAATTGAAATGTATAAAAGTAGTATTTTTGAATTCTCTTCCACTTCGGTAGCGTGGCCGAGCGGTCTAAGGCGCTGGTTTAAGGCACCAGTCTCTTCGGAGGCGTGGGTTCGAATCCCACCGCTGCCAATTTTTTTACGCCGTTTTTTTTCATTTTAACTGACCAGAATATAACTGTAAATAAATCTTAATAGCCATCAGCCGGAAAGGTTTTTCGCTTGTAAAGGGAGAAGCTAACCCCCCGTATTCACCGACGTTCCATAAATGTATCAATAGCTAGTGGGTAGGTACATCAATATATTGCTAATGCATTCGCAAAAATTGAAAAATATCAATCGATGGATTTTTTAAATATTTACAAATTTCCGATTAAAACGTAGAAAAATCGTTTTTTTATTAAATACAGACTTTGATATTAAATAACATGATAACTAATGACCCCGTTATTTGTGATTATGACTTTAATGGGTAGCTAAATATATTGCTAATGCATTAGCAAAATTTGAAAAATATCCATCGAGGGGTTTTTGAAATATTTACAAATTACCGGTTAAAACGTACAAAATCGTATTTTTATTAAATACTGACTTTGGCATTAAATAGCATGAAAACTAGTAACGCCGTAATTTTTGATTATGACTGTAGTGGGTACATCAATATATTGCTAATGCATTAGCAAAATTTGAAAAAAATCCATCGAGAGATTTTTGAAATATTTACAAATTTCCGATTAAATTAAAACGTAGAAAAATCGTATTTTTATTAAATACAGATTTTGATATTTAATAACATGAAAACTACCCACACCATAATTTGTGTTTATGACTTTAGTGGGTAGATCAATATATTGCTAATATATTAGCAAAGTTTGAAAAATATTCATCAAGGGATTTTTGAGATATTTACAAATTACCGGCTAAAACGTACAAAATCGTATTTTTATTAAATACTGACTTTGGCATTAAATAGCATAAAAACTAGTAACACCGTAATTTTTGATTATGACTGCAGTGGGTACATCAATATATTGCTAATGTATTCGCAAAATTTGAAAAAAATCAATCGAGGGATTTTTGAAATATTTATAAATTTCCGATTAAAACGTAGAAAAAACGTGTTTTTATTAAATACTAACTTTGGCATTAAATAGAATGAAAACTAGTAACACCGTAATTTTTGATTATGACTGTAGTGGGTACATCAATATATTGCTAATGCATTAGCAAAATTTGAAAAATATCAATCGATGGATTTTTGAAATATTTACAAATTTCCGATTAAAACGTAGAAAAATCGTTTTTTTTAAATTAAATACAGACTTTGATATTAAATAACATGATAACTAATGACTCCGTAATTTGTGATTATAACTTTAATGGGTAACTAAATATATTGCTAATGCATTAGCAAAATTTGAAAAATATCCATCTAGGGATTTTTGAAATATTTACAAATTGCCGATTAGAACGTAGAAAAATAGTTTTTTTTTTATTAAATACAGACTTTGATATTAAATAACATGAAAACTAGTGACCCCGTTATTTGTGATTATGACTTTAATGAGTAGCTAAATATATTGCTAATGCATTAGCAAAGTTTGAAAAATATCCACCGAGGGATTTTTGAAATATTTACAAATTACCGGCTAAAACGTACAAAATCGTATTTTTATTAAATACTGACATTGGCATTAAATAGCATAAAAACTAGTAACACCGTAATTTTTGATTATGACTGCAGTGGGTACATCAATATATTGCTAATGCATTAGCAAAGTTTGAAAAATATCCACCAAGGGATTTTTGAAATATTTACAAATTACCGGTTAAAACGTACAAAATCGTAATTTTGTTAAATACTGACTTTGGTATTAAATAGCTGAAAACTAGCAACACCATAATTTTAGATTATAACTCTAATAGGTACATCAATATATTGCTAATGTATGAGCAAAGTTTGAAAAATATCCACCCAGGGATTATTGAAATATTTACAAATTTCCAATTAAAACGTATAAAATAGTATTTTTATTAATACCGACTTTGGCAATAAATAGCACGAAAATTAGCAACACCGTAATTTTTAATTATGCCATAAGTATTCATTGTTATAGCAACAATAAATATATTATTTAGGGAATGTAGTTACTTTAGATTCTCTCTATTGGAAACACTAAATAATTAAACAAAAAGTATTATTAAAGCTCTAATCAAAAACACTATTCAAGGTGTTTGACATTTGTTTTGACATTTGTTTTGACATTTGTGTTGACATTTGTTTTGGCATTTGTTTTGACATTTGTTTTGATATTTGTTTTGATATTTGTTTTGACAGTTGTTTTGACATTTGTTTTGACATTTGTTTTGACATTTGTTTTGACATTTGTTTTGACATTTGTTTTGACATTTGTTTTGACATTTGTTTTGACATTTGTTTTGACATTTGTTTTGACATTTGTTTTGATATTTGTTTTGACATTTGTTTTGACATTTGTTTTGACATTTGTTTTGATATTTGTTTTGACAGTTGTTTTGACATTTGTTTTGACATTTGTTTTGACATTTGTTTTGACATTTGTTTTGATATTTGTTTTGACAGTTGTTTTGACATTTGTTTTGACATTTGTTTTGACATTTGTGTTGACATTTGTTTTGACATTTGTTTTGACATTTGTTTTGACATTTGTTTTGATATTTGTTTTGATATTTGTTTTGACAGTTGTTTTGACATTTATTTTGACATTTGTTTTGACATTTGTTTTGACATTTGTTTTGATATTTGTTGTGACAGTTGTTTTGACATTTGTTTTGACATTTGTTTTGATATTTGTTTTGATATTTGTTTTGACAGTTGTTTTGACATTTGTTTTGATATTTGTTTTGACATTTGTTTTGACATTTGTTTTGACATTTGTTTTGACATTTGTTTTGACATTTGTTTTGACATTTGTGTTGACATTTGTTTTGACATTTGTTTTGACATTTGTTTTGACATTTATTTTGACATTTGTTTAGACATTTGTTTTGACATATTCTGTCACAATGACGTCAATTGATTCATTCAATAGCTTATGGGACCTATAAAGTTTATGGGATGTTGATGAATACGGCATTAGAGGAGTGTAATCACCTGGTATTTAGATTAATTTGACATAAATCCACTGAAAAGTTTTGAAAGATTTTTGTTTTTAAAAAAATGATAAACATATATTTTTTTATATTTTGAAAAAAATGTATATAGATTTTTATTACTTTAACTACAAAACGGAATATAATTCGTTTATTTCTTGCAATGTATTTCGCGATTTATCTTAAAAACAAAAAGAGATGCGATCTTCTAGTTTTTGGTATTCGATTCAGACGCATATTATATATATATATATATATATATATATATATATATATATTACAGATAAAAACAAGGAAACTTATATTCATATTGGCGCACGTACATATCAAATATTTGAAAAATACAAGCTTAACATAATGATATCTGATTGGAAGTCGGTGTTTAGAAATTCGTGAGGCTTTTTGTATAAGAAATTGCTTAAAATATTTTTGTTTTTTTGTTTTGATCTATCATACCCCGTCGAACGACAGAAATTTCAGCTAGTAAAAATATATTAGTTAGGTATAAATATACAAAACGTTATATATTGTATTAAAGAGAAATTAAAAGCACCTCAAGATTATATAAACCGAATAAAATATTAGTAGTTTCTGTATTTATTACAATTGTGTAACTGGTCCCATAAAATAATTTCGCGGGTAATTCGTCTGCATAATATTTATGTTGGATACCCGTGCGGTTGTTCGTTTCTAAGGCCACCGAAATGTTTCATTAACGAGCTGTTTTTCGGACCGAAATAACTTGTTAGCCACAGCTCGTATTTTAAAAGCTGGAATTTATCGCATATCAATGCGCGCTTCTCACAAATTCAGCGTAAATTATTGAAGCGTGTAGTCTTGCCAAATTATTTCATGCGAATGATATCGATGAATAAGATACGAACTGAATTTGACTCATACAGTACCGCTGAAATTATTTCACCAAAAAAAGCCATAATATACATTTAAGTCAATAATAATACAAAATACTATTATTAATATTTTCAATTATCGATTAACTTATTTTTTATTATAGAAATTTTCTGCTCATTATCATCAGTAATTAAAGAAAATGACTAAAAATGAGAAAATTTAAGAAAACGTGAAACAAATGTAAAAAATGAGAAAACGTGAGAAAATGTGAAAAAGTGTGCGAAAATCTAACAAAATTTAAGAGAATTCTTATATTATCTCAGATTTTCTCACACTTTTTCACATTTTCTCACGTTTTTTCTTTAATTTCTTACATTTGTTCACATTTTCTCATTTTTTTGTTATAACATCTGTTATTGTTATCTTGACAGATGAAAAATTATAATAACAGGTTTATCATTTGTCATCTGTGATTGACATTTATGATTGACATCTGTGATTGTTATCTGTGATTGTCATCTGTCATTACCAGCTCTTATTGCTAGCTGTCATTGTTAAGTGTTATTATCATATGTCATCTTCATTTGTTATTGTATTTGTTATTATCATATGTCATCATGATTTGTTATTATCATCTGTCATTATCATATGTCATCTCCATCTAGAAAATGTAAGAAAATGTAAGATCATTTTCTTAAATTTTGTCAGATTTTCTCACACTTTTTCACATTTTCTCGCGTTTTTTTTTTTCATTTCTTACATTTGTTCACATTTTCACATTTTTTTGTTATTATCATCTGTTATTGTTATCTTGACAGATGACACATGATAATAACAGGTTTATCATTTGTCATCTGTGATTCACATCTGTGATTGACATTTATGATTGACATCTGTGATTCTTATCTGTGATTGTCATCTGTCATTACCAGCTCTTATTGCCAGCTGTCATTGTTAAGTGTTATTATCATATGTCATCTTCATTTGTTATTGTCATCTGCCATTATCATATGTCATCATGATTTGTTATTATCATCTGTCATTATCATATGTCATCTTCATCTAGAAAATGTGAGATCATTTTCTTAAATTTTGTCAGATTTTCTCACTTTTTGACATTTTCTCACTTTTTGACATTTTCTCACGTTTTTTTTTTCATTTCTTACATTTGTTCACATTTTCTCATTTTTTTGTGATTATCATCTGTTATTGTTATCTTGACAGATGACAAATGATAATAACAGGTTTATCATTTGTCATCTGTGATTCACATCTGTGATTGACATTTATGATTGATATCTGTGATTGTCATCTGTCATTACCAGCTCTTATTGCCAACTGTCACTGTTAAGTGTTATTATCATATGTCATCTTCATTTGTTATTGTCATCTGTCATTATCATATGTCATCATGATTTGTTATTATCATCTGTCATTATCATATGTCATTTTCATCTAGAAAATGTGAGATCATATTTACTCACATTTTATTAAATTTTGTCAGATTTTCTCACATTTTTTGACATTTTCTCACGTTTTTTTTTTCATTTCTTACACTTGTTCATATATTCTCATTTTTAGTCATTTTCTTCAATTGCTGCTGATAATTAGCAGAAAATGTCTATAATAAAAAATAACTTAATCAATAATATATTATCTATTTGCCTTTTACCTTTCGGTGTAGGCTGCCCGTTAATAAAGATTATTATTATTATTATTATGGTCTTCGAATTACGTGCCCGTACCACCCCGTACCAGTCTTAGTTAGGATTCCATTAATTAAAATAATAATAATAATAAACGTCTTATTATCATCTGTTTGATTTATTCAAAAATAAATGTCTCTCCTGTAAATATCCAATATGCTTGCAATTTTTATCTTTTTTCATACTATTAAACGCTCGATTTCACTTCTGTCCCATTGCCAAACTGCACTCGCAGGTACGTCGCGGATGATTCACAGAAGCGGGAAATAGAAAAAAGCGTCACAATGAGTCGCGAAACGTGCGAACGCGTGGGCGGTTTGTTTTGCCACGCCACTGTCCGGCCGTCGCGGCGTCTTCTATAAGAGCGCCGCGCCGGCAAATCCATCCTCTAGTCTCAATCTGCGATCTTTTAGTTGTGGTGCTCGAGTTTTGTAAAAATCAACCGATTTCAATATGCCAGGACCTTCAAGACCCTTGTGGCAGGTAAAAATTAGTATTCAACTTTTAAAACAAAAAATCCTATGTACAGAGTGTTGTAAACAATCAATAATTATAAACAATTCAGTCAAAATATTTGAATGCAGCGGCGTTTTGAATTGTTTGATGTGTTTTACTAATTGCAAACATTTAATACAAATAAGTCGTAATAGTAATCATATTATTTTTTTAAGTGGCAGATGAAGATGACATATGATAATGACAGATGACAATAACAGATGAAGATGACATATGATAATGACAGTTAAAAATGACAGATGAAGATGACATATGATCATGACAGTTAACAATGACAGATGAAGATGGCATATGATCATGTCAGATGACAATAACAGATGAAGATGGCATATCAAGATAACCTAATCAAGATAACCTATGATAATGACAGATGACAATAACAAATAAAGATGACATATGATAATAAAGCTTAACAATGACAGATGACAATAACAAATGAAGATGACATATGATAATAACGCTTAACAATGACAATGACAGCCAATAAGAGCTGGTAATAACAGATGACAATCACAGATGTCAATCATAAATGTCAATCACAGATGTTAATCACAGATGACAAATGATAAACCTGTTATTATCATTTGTCATCTGTCAAGATAACAATAACAGATGATAATAACAAAAATAATAATTCAGTTTTGTTGTTTTTATTAATAATTTAACAATGTTCAATCAGTATAAACTAATTAATAATAGTAAATAATAATTAATAAATAATATTGTAATGGTTGATTTATACAAATGTGTGATGACGAGTGAGAGGCGTTTTAAAATTAAATTGCGTTATATATATATATATATATATATATATATATATATGATTTCATGAGAATAAAAAAAACCAAACCCAACTTAATTCGGTTATCAGTCAAAGAAACATAATTTTCTATAATAATATACATAGATATTTAAAATATATTTTTTTTGATTGCCCAATAAAAATAATATTGATTCACGTTGAATCCGTAAATACCGTGCCACTTTTCTTTATTTGTTTACGTTTCGCGACTTGCCCCGAAATAGTTTCGTGCGCGAACTGTGTCACATGCCTGCTGCTAATTATAAATGCTGCAGGTGCGCGGTGTCATTAACGCACATTTGAAGTGTTAAGTTTGGTTTATTCGAGCTGCTCCGTGGGGTCGACGATGTCGTTGATGAAATAGTCGGCTGGGATGTTGTCAAAGACTTTTCGGAGGATGTCCAGCATGATGTCCTCGATGGTGCGCGACAGTAGGGGGTTTAGTGAGTCTGAGACGAGGCGCCAGTGTTGGTTTAAGTAGGCATTGGTTGATTTTTCTAAGTAAAAACAAATAAGATTTTAAAGAAAATGAAAAAATGAATAAATGAATAAATGAATAAATGAATAAATGAATAAATGAATAAATGAATAAATGAATAAATGAATAAATGAATAAATGAATAAATGAATAAATGAATAAATGAATAAATGAATAAATGAATAAATGAATAAATGAATAAATGAATAAATGAATAAATGAATAAATGAATAAATGAATAAATGAATAAATGAATAAATGAATAAATGAATAAATGAATAAATGAATAAATGAATAAATGAATAAATGAATAAATGAATAAATGAATAAATGAATAAATGAATAAATGAATAAATGAATAAATGAATAAATGAATAAATGAATAAATGAATAAATGAATAAATGAATAAATGAATAAATGAATAAATGAATAAATGAATAAATGAATAAATGAATAAATGAATAAATGAATAAATGAATAAATGAATAAATGAATAAATGAATAAATGAATAAATGAATAAATGAATAAATGAATAAATGAATAAATGAATAAATGAATAAATGAATAAATGAATAAATGAATAAATGAATAAATGAATAAATGAATAAATGAATAAATGAATAAATGAATAAATGAATAAATGAATAAATGAATAAATGAATAAATGAATAAATGAATAAATGAATAAATGAATAAATGAATAAATGAATAAATGAATAAATGAATAAATGAATAAATGAATAAATGAATAAATGAATAAATGAATAAATGAATAAATGAATAAATGAATAAATGAATAAATGAATAAATGAATAAATGAATAAATGAATAAATGAATAAATGAATAAATGAATAAATGAATAAATGAATAAATGAATAAATGAATAAATGAATAAATGAATAAATGAATAAATGAATAAATGAATAAATGAATAAATGAATAAATGAATAAATGAATAAATGAATAAATGAATAAATGAATAAATGAATAAATGAATAAATGAATAAATGAATAAATGAATAAATGAATAAATGAATAAATGAATAAATGAATAAATGAATAAATGAATAAATGAATAAATGAATAAATGAATAAATGAATAAATGAATAAATGAATAAATGAATAAATGAATAAATGAATAAATGAATAAATGAATAAATGAATAAATGAATAAATGAATAAATGAATAAATGAATAAATGAATAAATGAATAAATGAATAAATGAATAAATGAATAAATGAATAAATGAATAAATGAATAAATGAATAAATGAATAAATGAATAAATGAATAAATGAATAAATGAATAAATGAATAAATGAATAAATGAATAAATGAATAAATGAATAAATGAATAAATGAATAAATGAATAAATGAATAAATGAATAAATGAATAAATGAATAAATGAATAAATGAATAAATGAATAAATGAATAAATGAATAAATGAATAAATGAATAAATGAATAAATGAATAAATGAATAAATGAATAAATGAATAAATGAATAAATGAATAAATGAATAAATGAATAAATGAATAAATGAATAAATGAATAAATGAATAAATGAATAAATGAATAAATGAATAAATGAATAAATGAATAAATGAATAAATGAATAAATGAATAAATGAATAAATGAATAAATGAATAAATGAATAAATGAATAAATGAATAAATGAATAAATGAATAAATGAATAAATGAATAAATGAATAAATGAATAAATGAATAAATGAATAAATGAATAAATGAATAAATGAATAAATGAATAAATGAATAAATGAATAAATGAATAAATGAATAAATGAATAAATGAATAAATGAATAAATGAATAAATGAATAAATGAATAAATGAATAAATGAATAAATGAATAAATGAATAAATGAATAAATGAATAAATGAATAAATGAATAAATGAATAAATGAATAAATGAATAAATGAATAAATGAATAAATGAATAAATGAATAAATGAATAAATGAATAAATGAATAAATGAATAAATGAATAAATGAATAAATGAATAAATGAATAAATGAATAAATGAATAAATGAATAAATGAATAAATGAATAAATGAATAAATGAATAAATGAATAAATGAATAAATGAATAAATGAATAAATGAATAAATGAATAAATGAATAAATGAATAAATGAATAAATGAATAAATGAATAAATGAATAAATGAATAAATGAATAAATGAATAAATGAATAAATGAATAATAGATGAATAGATGAATAGATGAATAGATGAATAGATGAATAGATGAATAGATGAATAGATGAATAGATGAATAGATGAATAGATGAATAGATGAATAGATGAATAGATGAATAGATGAATAGATGAATAGATGAATAGATGAATAGATGAATAGATGAATAGATGAATAGATGAATAGATGAATAGATGAATAGATGAATAGATGAATAGATGAATAGATGAATAGATGAATAAATGAATAAATGAATAATAGATGAATAGATGAATAGATGGATAGATGGATAGATGGATAGATGGATAGATGGATAGATGGATAGATGGATAGATGGATAGATGGATAGATGGATAGATGGATAGATGGATAGATGGATAGATGGATAGATGGATAGATGGATAGATGGATAGATGGATAGATGGATAGATGGATAGGTGGATAGGTGAATAGGTGGATAGGTGGATAGATGGATAAATTAAACAGATATACAGACATACCGACATACATACGGAACGTTCGTACTACATACATTAGAACTTACCTAAAGCTTTGATGCCATCAAAGAGGTTTCCAAGGTAAAGCTTCAAACCCCCAATGGTGAATTTAACCTTAACATCTTGAATGCTAAAGAAGTGGAAGCCATCTTTTTTCGTTAATTTATTATTGCTGTAGACGGCAATATCTAGATTTTCTGAGAGAATAGTATAAATAATTAGAAATTTGAACAATCTCACGTGGCCATTAATTTATCATACGTCTCATATCAACTGAAGAAACATGTTTAAAAAGTCAAATCATTATACAGGGTGCCGCAAACGATGATACGAGGTCTGTAAATTAAGCGTGAATTACATTATACTGGGTTGCGAAGCAAAAGATATGTCCACTTAACATAGCAATAAATAGCTTTAAAATAATCAAGCAGGAAACAGACTTGGGTTACGGTTTGCCACACGCAGACATTGAGGAAGGCAGATATAAATTTTCTTCTTTGAAAATTTATTACTACAACTACCATATAATATTTGGAGGTACTTACTTGCATCAAACCAGCAAGTCCCAGCTCCTTTCAATGGTATAACTAATATTCTCCCTAAAAGTACGTACTGTCCATCAATTCGTAATGTGGGCAATGCAAGTTCTGTGTAAAAACTGTAATTCCCTGGATAGACAATATTTCTGACGACCTTCGGGTGTCCAAAACCAAGCACTGTTACATTACTGAGCGAGGCGTTCACGTTCACAGGTCCAGATCCTTGCAGAAACTGGAATATAATTATTTGTTTTTATTGATTTTTATTTACTGATTATATCTTTCATTTATAGTTATATACGGGATGATTTTGTTTAGACTGAAATTTTCAAAAATCTTGAAAAATACGCACTTTACGAAAATTTATAGTTATATACCGGATGGTTTTTTTACACTGAAATTTTCAAATATCTTGAAAAATACGCACTCTACGAAAAAAAAAATATCAGCAATCAAAAATTAATCATTCCGAGTGGGAATTTCAAATAAAGTTAGTTAAAAGTTAACTATTAGTAGAAGAAGAAGATATATTTATTGTAACATACATACATACAAGATATATGTACATACATGTACAAGATACCATCGACCGTGGTCTTTCAGTCCTAACTATTAGTATTAAATCATTTAAATCAGTTTTGTTCTTTTGTTAAAAAAGCAAATTGGCCCTTATTGACACCAAAAACACGTCTTTTTATCAGTTTTTTGTATTTTCCGGGAAAACGATAAGAGATAGTGAAAAACTTCCAATGGGCCGTTTGTCGGGCGTGAAATTCTCTACAACTTTGCAATTTGAATCATCTTTGTAGCATCAAATATAAAAAAGTTATGCCCGAAAAACCTGTAATTGACACCAAAATCACGTCTTTTGATCAGTTTTTTGTATTTTCCGGGAAAATGATAAGAGATAGTGAAAAACTTCCAATGGGCCGTTTGTCGGGCGTGAAATTCTCTACAACTTTGCTATTTGAATCATCTTTGTAGCATCAAATATAAAAAAGTTATGCCCGAAAAACCTGTAATTGACACCAAAATCACGTCTTTTTATCAGTTTTTTGTATTTTCAAATTTTCAATACAAAATTTATACATATTTTACCCCCGTATTCACCGATGTTCCATAAATGTATCAATAACTATTGAACCCATAAGTATTCGTTGTTATAGCAGTAATAAATACATTATCTAGGGAATGTAGTTATTTTAGATTCTCTCTATTGGAAACATTGAATTATTAAACAAAAGATGTCATCAAAGCTCCAATCGCAAGCGCTATTTAAGGTGTTTGACATTTGTATTGGCATATTCTGTCACAATGATGTTGTCAATTTATCCATTCAATAACTTATGGGACCTATAAAGTGTATGGGATGTTGGTGAATACGAGCATTAGTAATCCTTACAGCAATATAATATAATAACCTACCATTAGCCATTTCATTACAGAAAAACAAAACAAAACAAAGAACAAAAAACAAAAAACAAATAACAAAAAACAAAAAACAAAAAACAAATAACAAAAAACAAAAAACAAAAAACAAAAAACAAAAAACAAAAAACAAAGAACAAAAAACAAAAAACAAAGAATAAAAAATAAAAAACAAAAAACAAAAACAAAAATTATTAATATCAAATATAATTCATTCGTGTTATAATATAAAAATTATTTGAAAAAATTATTTTTGATTACATATTCGAAGGTTATGGTGATTATAGTATAATTCACATAAAAATGCACACAACATTAATATTCAATTGTTTTCGTTCAAATAACAATCAAATCAAAATTCAATTGTTTTTTTTTTTAGTTAATTCCGATAAAAGTTTATTTATGAAATTTAATATTGTTTGCTAATGTGACCTATAATGCATGGTGAAAACGCATTTTTATTATTTATACAGGAATATCCTTATATAGGGGGCATCCAACAAGAGGTGTCATTTTAAATCAATAGAAAAATTAAATATTATACTGAGAAGTGGTGTAAAATTCTTTATTTTCGTTTTAGAATTAAATTTTATAGCTTAATTTTCATTTTGGTCCCCTTGCTGTAGATCACTCTGTATACCGAGTGATTATAAATATATGTTTATGGTTTAAATTTTACTTTCTTTATTTTACCAATATATTTATATATATATATATATATATATATATATATATATATATAGATATATATATATATATATATATATATATATATATATATATATATACATATATATATATATATATATATATATATATATATATTTACATATATACATATATATTTAGAGACAAATTGTATTATATCAATTTGTCTCTAAAACCAAAGATATACCCGTCACAAATTTAATTTGAAAAATGATAAAAATCTGTAAAATTCTTAAAACTATCCTTCGTTGCATCAAAGCTGGGGTCGTACTAAAAGTGACCTGGTATAGAAACTAAGTCACTTGATTTGTAGTAATATTCTAGATGGCAGGAAAAATATCGAGATTGTTTCAAATGGAACCGATAAAGCTACAGAGCTTGGCAAATTTTTCGAACTTTTTATTACACCATAGAGAGTTTTGCTTTTAATTCCAATGAAATTTACTTTATACCATTTTTGGAACTATTTATTTGTAATTTTGTAATTGTGTAACTTATTTTTTTTTATGTTTTAATTTTTTTAGTTTGAATTTAAAAATTCAATAATTTTCTGAATTTTAAACATGTTTTTATTGATTATTGAATGCTAGTTATACTTAATTTCATATGTGAGCTGTGTAAATACTTACTGTATAAGATGCCAACAAATAAATAATAAAAAACAAGATTATTCAGGTTACGGTATAAATTTAACATGTATTATTTTATCAATTCCTTGTAATTGATAAAATAATGCATCGTAAATTCATTCAGACATTTATAATAATTAACTTTGATACAGTTATGTATTAAATTAAATTACTTACATTAATAACTGGTACTTTTAAAGGATCTAGAGGTTGCAATCCAATCTCAGGTACTCCAGGTGGTAGCGCATCGAAGAGCGATTGTACAGCATGCGTAGAGCAGTTGACGAAATCATCGGGGCCATTCATCGTGCATGTTTTAATGAAATCAGCTATAAACGATTGCAAAATTGAATAGTGTTCCGATCTATTCCTGCTCGCCGCAGGGCAAAATAATTGATCGGCACACTTGCAACACGGGGTTGCAAAATGTACCAGTTAATTTTGAAACAAGTGCTAGCTAGCACTCGCCCTATTGAGAGTCCTTGAAGAATGTATGCCGTCGAGAGTTTCATAATTATATTCATGTTTAGAGCTAGAGCGTGAATATTTGCGATTCTGATGAAATTTCGTTTGGTTGGCTGTGCAGAAATATGGGGCGTTGGTTGAGATTTACGAGCGTTGCAACAACTCAACAAAATTATTTACCAATAATCTACGAAAGTGGTTGGTTTTTTTTGTTGCAAATATTTAAGAGTTTTAACATTTAACATAATATCAATCTAATACATGTTATTAAATACTTATACATTATATATATATATATATATATATATATATATATATATATTTTTTTATTATTTACCTTTTGGAAAACATAAAATTAAATTAAAAGAACTATAATATAATAATAGTAATATATATATATATATATATATATATATATATATATATATATATATTATATATATATATATATATATATATATATATATATATATATATATATTACTATTATTATATTATAGTTCTTTTAATTTAATTTTATGTTTTCCAAAAGGTAAATAATAAAAAAAACAAAAATAAAAAATAAAAAAAGAACTTTTAGTCAATTATGAGGGCTGGTAAAATTTATTTTATATATATATATTTATAGCTTCTCCCTATTATATAAATAAAATAAATTTTACGAGCCCTAACTATCAATAGCTATTGAACCTATAAGTATTCGTTGTTCTAGCAAAAATAAATACATTATTAATTAAATTAAATAATTATCTAGACAATGTAGTTACTTTAGTTTTCCTCTATTGGAAACACTGAA
This sequence comes from Lordithon lunulatus, assembly GCA_963942505.1. Taxonomy (NCBI): domain Eukaryota; kingdom Metazoa; phylum Arthropoda; class Insecta; order Coleoptera; family Staphylinidae; genus Lordithon; species Lordithon lunulatus. The sequence continues at coordinate 58,738,216 of OZ012669.1, forward strand.
ACATTAAACAAAAGGTGTCATCAAAGCTCAAATCACAAGCGCCATTCAAGGTGTTTGACATTTGTTTTGGCATATTCTGTCACAATGACATTTTAAATTTATCCATTCAATAACTTGTGGAACCCATACAGTTTATGGGGTGTTGGTGAATACGGGCATACGTCTAATTAGAGAGATTTAAGACATATTTGTTTGTATCATTACTTCCCAATATGTTTGCATTACTCACGTTGATGTGTAAAATACGCGTACGAGTCCTGCAATTGCAGGGTGGTGACCACGAGAAACAAGACGGGCAGCATTATCGCGGAACACTACGGCGCTCGGGTTCTCGCGCTTCAAAAAATCACTTTCACTCGAAAATTGAAACAAGTGTCTGTTATATAATCCCCCGCCCAACACACTAGGGTCCCCTTATACGTATTATCAAAAAGTGGGGACTCAGACAGACAGTGTAACACAAACGATTTTGATTGATTTTTGCAATGTAATTAATTAATTACTATTGCAATAGAAAAATTATTAAATACGTATAATCATATTTGAATCCTTTCAGCCCTGGATGCTATTGAAGGTTATAGTGTTATAAAATAGAATAAAAAACTTACATATAAGACAGAAACCTCACTATATATATATTCATATTCCATTATTTCTAATCCACGGTACACATATCGCACTATTATACCCCAAATTCATTACTGATATACATTTATAACACATTTATGAGTTGTAAGTGTAAATGCACGCATCGAAAGCCATTTTGTATAATAAATGTGTTTGAAACAAAATTTGGTCTTTTTCCGCAAACGCACGCTTCATTACCGACTTTTTGTTTTCACATCGTCGTCGGCCATTATGAAATATTTGAGACAGACATAGCGTTTTCTTAATGTACGACAAAGATAGCATCATTATAAGATCATTTGATATTCCTATAAACAACTCTAGCAAAAATAATAGCGATATGTTCATTAGAGGGTACCCCTATTATAAATGAAAATGTATAAATTGGCTTTCAATGTAAAGTGATGAAAACACCGGAGAAAAATAGTCATTTAAAGTCAAACTTAAATTTAAATTTAGATTAAACATTGATAATCCTAATAATAATAATAATAATAATAATGCTTTATTGACGGAAAACTCCATTTTAAAATCAATTGCAAACATATTTTAAAACTAAAATTCCTCATTTTTAGAATCACTGATTTTTGGAGATCATGAATACAGGCGTAAATAGCACACTGAAAAAAATATTATTTCAACAATGGCACAGCGATAAACATCAATTTAGTAAGAACTGTGTTTTTCCATGACTCTGGAATTCGGGTCAGTCTGAAAATAATCTGCAAAGGAATTTTCGCGCGTATAAGTTTTCCAGGAATTAACTGCGGACGGAAATGCTAAAAATAAGAAATCTTATAACACAAACACAGCCATTACTCAATAATTGTGTTTAGGAATTTCATATTACTTTACGAATAGAGCACAAGAGTGCTGTTATCGCGAAAAAAAAAATCGAATTGCCACTTTTACTTAAAATTAATTTATAATAATTTTGATCAAGGTTGGTCAGAGTATTTTGGTGCACAAAATATTTACTCTAAGATAAAGCTTTTATCAATTAATATACAGTTTTTATCTTATAGGTATTGATATATGCGATAAGATGTTGGTCAATAAGTTTAATATTGTTTTTGATAATGAATTCTTCTTTTAATGTTTGTAATTTTAAATTTATTAGGGTAAAACATATATAAGTGTTTTATACGATTGTCACTTTTCTAAAAAATATTTTATATTCAAAAAATTGTAATAAATCATATTTTTGGATTTCAAGAATTATAAAGACAGTTTTGTATTAGCAATTTATTAAGCTACAAAATGATGTATAACTTGATTATTTGACATGTACCTTGTGCTGATATCTCAAGCATTCTGTTGGAATATTATTCTCTAGAGGGCACAACCCGGTTATCCTGAAGACATGAGCATGTTGACAGTTATTACCATATGGGTGTGCATTGCTAATTGATGTGGTGCCGCCAGATGGCGTTTAACTTCCCTCTTCGAGGGTAAGTTGTACTATTTTTATTAGGGTAATGTGACAAAACAGGATTAGGGATAACATGAAGGAGCTCTGCCTCAATAAAAAACTGCTGTGTCGTTGAATAAGTTGCTTCTACTAGTTAGATTATATAAAAGTCGGTTAGTAAGATTAAAAACTGGATTGTTGGGGTGTCTAGATTTAGATAAGCACGAAAAGTTTTGGCAAGTTTACAGATTTTCATCACTTTTCAATTTAAATTTGTGATCTTTTCATTTAAGCAAAAATTGTACTAAGATTTTTTATTTGGTTTAAAATTGTCTATCCAACAAGCTAAAATTCATCTTGATTCGACCATTTTAAATTTATTTTTCTTCACTTATTCGACTGTACCGCCATAACGGTACACTTTTTATAACAATATTCATGTGTTTTCCTCTTTGGAAATGAAAGACCTATAAAATAAGACCAAATCACGTTTTATCATGAAATAAAATTTTCAAAGTTTCATAAATTTGTCGAACTCTGTAGGTTTATCGGTTGAATTTAAAACAATCTCAATATGTTTCCCGCCATCTAGACTATATTTCCAATCAAACGACATAAGTTTCTGTGCCATGCCACTTCTAGAACGGCCCCAATTTTGATCGAACCGAAGATAGTTTTGGCAATTTTACCGAATTTTATCACTTTTATAATTTATCATGTAACGGATTTTTCTTTTGTTTTAGAGAAAAAATATATTTAGATTTTTCATTTGGTTCAAAATTGTCTATCCAACACGCTAAAATCATTTTGATTGGACAATTTTTATTTTATTTTTCTTTACTTCTCCGACTTTACCGCCAAAACGGTACATTTTCTTTGACAATATTTTTGTGTTTTCTTCTTTGCAAATGAAAGACCTACAAAATAAGACCAAAAACCACGTTCTATCATGAAATACAAATTTTAATGTTTCAAAAAATTGCCAAGCTCTGTAGCTTTATCGGTTCGATTTAAAACAATCTCGACATTTTTCTCGCCATTTAGACTATATTTCCAATCAAACGACATACATTTCTGTGCCATGTTGCTTCTAGGACGGCTCCAATTTTGATCGAACCGAAGATAGTTTTGGCAATTTTACCGAATTTTATCACTTTTATCATGTTTTATCATGTGACGGATTTGTCTTTTGTTTTAGAGAAACAATATATTTAGATTTTTCATTTGGTTTAAAATTGTCTATCCAAAATACTAAAATTTATCTTGATTGAACAATTTTTAATTTATTTTTCTTCATTTCTTCGACTTTACCGCCAAAAAGGTACACTTTTTATAACAATATTTTTATGATTTTCTCTTTGGAAATGAAATACCTACAAAATAAGACCAAACACCACGTTATATCATGAAATACAATTTTCAAAGTTTCAAAAATTTGCCAAGCCCTGTAGATTTACCGGTTGAATTTAAAACAATCTCAACATTTTTCCCGCCATCTAGACTATATTTACAATCAAACGACATAAGTTTCTGTACTATGTTGCTTCTAGGACGGCCCCAATTTTGATCGAACCAAAGGTAGTTTTGGCAATTTTACCGAATTTTATCACTTTTATAATTTATCATGTGACGGATTTGTCTTTTGTTTTAGATAAATAATCTATTTAGATTTTTTATTTGGTTCAAAATTGTCTATCCAACACGCTAAAATTCATCTTGTTTGGACAATTTTATTTTATTTTTCTTCACTTTTTCGACTTTACCGCCAAAACGGTACACTTTTTTAACAATATTTTTGTGTTTTCTTCTTTGTAAATGAAAGACCTACAAAATAAGACCAAAAACCACGTTCTATCATGAAATAAAATTTTTAATGTTTCAAAAATTTGCCAAGCCTTGTAGCTTTACCGATTGAAATTAAAACAATCTCAACATTTCTAGCGCCATCTAGACTATATTTCCAATCAAACGACATATATTTCTGTGCCATGTTGCTTCCAGGACGGCCCCAATTTTGATCGAACCGAAGATAGTTTTGGCAATTTTATCGAATTTTATCACTTTTATAATTTATCATGTGACGGATTTGTCTTTTGTTTTAGAGAAACAATATATATAGATTATTCATTTGGTTTAAAATTGTCTATCCAAAATACTAAAATTTATCTTGATTGAAAAATTTTTATTTAATTTTTCTTCACTTCTTCGACTTTACCGCCAAAACGGTATACTTTTTATAACAATATTTATGTGTTTTCATCTTTGGAAATGAAATACCTACAAAATAAGACCAAACACTACTTTCTATTATAAAATAAAATTGACAAAGTTTCAAAAATTTGCCAAGCCCTGTAGTTTTACCGGTTCAATTCAAAACAATCTCAACATGTTTCCCGTCATCTAGATTATATTTCCAATCAAACGACATTAGTGTCTGTGCCATGTCGCTTCTAGAATAGCTTCAATTTTGATCGAACCGAAGGTAATTTTGGCATTTTCACCGATTTTTATCACTTTTATAATTTATCATGTGACGGATTTGTCTTTTGTTTTAGAGAAACAATATATTTAGATTTTTCATTTGGTTCAATATTGTCTATCCAACACGGTAAAATTCATCTTGATTGGACAATTTTAATTTTATTTTTCTTCACTTCATCGACTGTACCACCAAAACGGTACATTTTTTATAACAATATTTTTGTATTTTCTTCTTTGTAAATGAAGGACCTACAAAATAAAACCAATTACCACTTTCTATCATAATATAAAATTGACAAAGTTTCAAAAATTTGCCAAGCCCTGTAGCTATACCGGTTGAATTTAAAACAATCTAACTATTTTTCCCGTCATCTAGACTATATTTCCAATCAAATGACATAAGTTTCTGTACTATGTTGCTTCTAGGACGGCTCCAATTTTGATCGAACCGAAGATAGTTTTGGCAATTTTACCGATTTTTATCACTTTTATAATATATCATGTGACAGATTTGTCTTTTGTTTTAGAGAAACAATATATTTAGATTTTTCATTTGGTTCAACATTGACTATCCAACACGCTGAAATTCATATTGATTGGACAATTTTTATTTTATTTTTCTACACTTCTTCGACTTTACCGCCAAAACGGTACACTTTTTATAACCATATTTTTGTGTTTTCCTCTTTGTAAATGGAAGACCTACAAAATAAGACCAAAAACAACTTTCTGTCATGAAATAAAATTTTCAAACTTTTGAAAATTTGACAAGCCCTGTAGCTTTTCAGATTCTATTTGAAACAATCTCGACAGTTTTCCCGCCATCTAGACTATATTTCCAATCGAACGACTTAAATTTCTGTGACATGCCGCGTCTAGGGCAGCCCCAATGTTGGTCGAACCGAAAGCAGTTTTGGCATTTTTACCGATTTTTATCACTTTTATGTTTTATAATGTGACGGATTTGTCTATTGTTTTAGAGAAACAATATATTTAGATTTTTCATTTAGTTCAAAATTGTCTATCCAGCACGCTAAAATTCATCTGGATTGGACAATTTTTATTTTCTTTTTCTTTACTTCTTCGACTTTGCCGCCAAAACAGTACACTTTTTATAACAATATTTTTGTGTTTTCCTCTTTGGAAATGAAAGACCTACAAAATAAATAAAAAAACACTTTCTGTCATGAAATAAAATTTTCAGATAAATAATGATAGGTAAATGACAGATAACTGACAGATAAATGGCAGATAAATGACAGATAAATGACAGATAAATGACAGATAAATAACAGATAAATGACAGATAAATGACAGATAAATAACAAATGAATGATAGATAAATGGCAGATAGATGACAGAATGAATAACAATCGAATGATAAAACAAATTTTAATGACAGATAATTGACAAATAAATAATATTGACTTTGCGTTGATATTTTAAACACTCTGCTGGAATATTATTCCAATAGAGGGCACTACTATGTGATTTTGATGACATGAGTATGTTAATGAATGTGCACTGTTAATCTTTCTGTTATGAAATAAAAATTTCAAAAATTTCAAAAAATTGCCAAGCCCTGTAGCTTTACCGGTTGAATTTAAAACAATCACAATATTTTCCCCGTTATCTAGACTATATTTCAAATCAAACGACATAAGTTTCTGTGCCAAGCCTCTTCTAGGATGGCTCCAATTTTGATCGAACCGAACGCAATTTTGGCAATTTTACCGAATTTTATCACTTTTATAATTTTTTATGTGTCAGATTTGTCTTTTGTTTTAGAGAAATAATATATTTAGATTTTTCATTTGGTTCAAAATTGACTATCCAACACGCTAAAATTCATCTTGTTTGGACAATTTTAATTTTATTTTTCTTCACTTCTTCGACTTTACCACCAAAACGGTACACTTTTTATAATAATATGTTAGTTTTACGTAGTTGTGCAGCTTACTTAATCGTAAACAGACACAAAATATTTTTTATATATAAAATTTGACATACTGTAATGTATTTACAATGTACATAACTGAAAATTGCGACAGTTCTTGCGACACAACCCATCATCGTCCGATGAATTCCATTTTCCACTTGACTTTCTATCAGCAACAACGGCCTGTTAACATTTTAGAAACTGAAATTATCGCGTACATCTTTTGGCGTTTGCGATGAAGACACTGCCGGTATCTGTGCAATTATTATTAGATTAATTTAACAGTTGCCTGCGAAAGTACATTATTAATTGCGAATTTAATTGGCACCGTCTGGAATTTTGCAATCGTGATACAGGATTTGCACATTTCTGTATAATGCAATAATTCGATTTACAGAGTTTATTATGTAATTAAACTTCATTTCTATTATATTTATTCTTTTGTAATCGAATTATAACACATTTATGTATAGTATATGAATAACGCAGAAATTTTATGTTAGCATGCATAAAATTTGTTCATTAATTAATAATCAAAATCTTTTTTTTAAAGAAACATATTTTGTGAGGTCCATTTTATAATCACTTTTCTCTCCTCTATCAACCTCGAAATAAATTTTAGCTGCTTAGGCGACGATATAATAAATGACAGAAAAATGATAGATCACAGATAAATAATATATAAATGACAGATAAATGACAGACGAATGACATATAGATGACAGATAAATGAATGAATAACAATCGAATGATAAAACAAAATTTAATGACAGATAATTGACAAATAAATGACAGATCACAGATACATCATAGATAAATGACAGATAAATAACAGATAAATGACAGACAAATGACAGATAGATGACAGATGAATGACTGAATAACAATCGAATAATAAAACAAAATTTAATGACAGATAATTGACAAATAAATGACAGATCACAGATACATCATAGACAAATGACAGATAAATGACAGATAAATAACAGATAAATCACAAATAAATGACAGACGAATGACAGATAGATGACAGATAAATGAATGAATAACAATCGAATGATAAAACAAAATTTAATGACAGATAATTGACAAATAAATGACAGATCACAGATACATCATAGATAAATGACAGATAAATGACAGATAAATGACAGATAAATGACAGATAAATCACAAATAAATGACAGACAAATGACAGATAGATGACAGATAAATGAATGAATAACAATCGAATGATAAAACAAAATTTAATGACAGATAATTGACAAATAAATGACAGATTACAGATATATCATAGATAAATGACAGATAAATGACAGATAAATGACAGATAAATAACAGATAAATCACAAATAAATGACAGACAAATGACAGATAGATGAGAGATAAATTAATGAATAACAATCGAATGATAAAACAAAATTTAATGACAGATAATTGACAAATAAATGACAGATCACAGATATATCATAGATAAATGACAGATAAATGACAGATAAATGACAGATAAATAACAGATAAATCACAAATAAATGACAGACAAATGACAGATAGATGATAGATAAATTAATGAATAACAATCGAATGATAAAACAAAATTTAATGACAGATAATTGACAAATAAATGACAGAAAAAAATACAGATCATAGATAAATCATAGATAAATGACAAATAAGTAACAGATAGATGAAACAAAAGTCAATGACAGAAAAATGACAGATCATAGTTAAATGACAGATAGAGGACACAACAATAAATGACAGAAAAATGTTAGATCACAGATAAATAATATATAAATGACAGATAAATAACAAATAAATGATAGACAAATGACAGATATATGACAGAATGAATAACAATCGAATGATAAAACAAATTTTAATGACATATAATTGACAAATAAAGAATATTGACTTTGCGTTGATATCTTAAACACTCTGCTGGAATATTATTCCAATAGAGGGCACTACTCTGTGATTTTGATGACGTGAGTATGCTAATGAATGTGCACTGTTAATTGATGTAGTGCCATCAGATGGCGTTAAACTTTCTCTCGAGTATTAGTTCATTTACAGCCCGAGAGCATTTCCACTGGTAAAGGGAAAAGCTGAGAAGAGTTTAATCATCCTGTATTAACCTTATTGTTACTTTTATTCTTATGTATTTTTGTTGTTGTTCTTGATGTTGATGAGCAGCATTTTTTGAGGGGTTATACCAAATAGAGGTATTTTTTTATTAACCTTAACTTCATATGAAACCTCTTAAAAACTGTGAAATGTGATTTGCAAAATTCCACATACAACGGGGTTTGAACTCTCGCTCTCCAAAGAGTTCAAACCTCTTTGTATGTGGAATTTTGCGAATCACTCTCTGGAGAGCGAGAGTTCAAACCCCGTTGTGTGTAAAATTTTGCGAAATCAGTACGAAACGGACAGTAGTTAAAATGAGTATATATTTTTTTTAATAAACTCCATTTATTTTACATTATAAAAATATGTTAATCCATTTCATGTTTTCAATAAATTAATTAATAAATAACATCGTGTACATAAACTAGAGGCTTGAATACTGTATTTGCAAAATACGTCCCGTGTTAGAAAAAGCGTATCTATTAACAATAAGAGCTAAATAAAAACCGAATCATTAGTCCTTTTCACATATGGCGAGTGTTGCCGAATCCCCCTTGTCCAGACTGCGACGCACCCTTATTGAATCCCATCTGCAGATTCAGCTCACCCTCATGCGCCCTCAATTGCTCCTCGGTGAACGTACGCTCATTTTTATCAGCCATTTTGGGGCCTAGTGTGGGCCCAGTCCACTCGGAGTGCTTTTGGGTGAGACGACCCAATGCGAAGATAGACAAAACCACCTAGAAATTAATAATATACTAAATATATAAATAAATTCAAAATCATATCAAATTTACATAACTAATAATCGCGATTATCATTCGATTGTTATTCATGCCATTCTTCTGTAATAACTATTTATAAACAATCACAAAATAGGTGATGATATTTGTTAACTAACAAAACGCTATTAACAAAAATTCATCAGTTATTTTGTTATTGTTTATAAATTGTTATTATGGAAGAATAGCATGAATAACAATTGAATAATAAAACAAAATTCAATGGCAGCTAATTGACAAATAAATGACACAAAAATGACATAATACAGATACATGATAGATAAATGACAGTTAAATGATATATGAATGACATATAAATGACAGATACATTACAGACAAATGACACATAAATGAATGAATAACAATCGAATGATAAAAAAAAAATTCAATGACAGATAATTGATAAATAAATGACACAAAAATTACATATCACAAATACATAATAGATATATGACAGTTAAATGAAAGATGAATGACATATAAATGACAGATAAATTACAGACAAATGACAGATAAATGAATGAATAACAATCGAATGATAAAACAAAATTCAATGACAGATAATTGACAAATAAATGACACAAAAATTACATAATACAAATACATGATAGATATATGACAGTTAAATGGCATATGAATGACATATAAATGACAGATAAATTACAGACAATTGACAGATAAATGAATGAATAACAATCGAATGATAAAACAAAATTCAATGACAGATAATTGATAAATAAATGACACAAAAATTACATAATACAGATACATGATAGATATATGACAGTTAAATGACAGATGAATGACATATAAATGACAGATAAATTACAGACAAATGACAGATAAATGAATGAATAACAATCGAATGTTAAAACAACATTCAATGACAGATAATTGATAAATAAATGACACAAAAATTACATATCACAGATACATGATAGATATATGACAGATAAATGACAGATGAATGAATGAATAACAATCGAATGATAAATAAAATTCAATGACAGATAATTGACAAATAAATGACAGATCAATGATAGATCACAGATAAATGACAGATAAACAACATATAAATGACAGACAAATGACAGATAGATGAATGAATAACAATCGAATGATAAAACAAATTTCAATGCAGATAATTGATAAATAAATAACACAAACATGACAGATCACAGATACCTGATAGATATATGACAAATAAATGACAGATAAATGATAAATATAATTCAATGGCAGATAATTGACAAAAATAAATGACACAAATGATTCAAAAATGAATGACAGAAAAATAATAGATAAATGACAGATAAATGAATGAGATAAACAATCGAATGATAAAACAAAATGCAATGACACATAATAGACAAATAAATGACACAAACATAAATGACACAAAAATGACAGATTAATATAATAGATATATGACAGATAAATAAATGAATAACAATCGAATGATACATAAAATTCAATGACAGATCATTGACAAATAAATGAATCTACAATAAATGACAGAAAAATTATAGAACACAGAAAAATGATAGATAAGTAACAGAGAGATGACACAAAAATAAATGCCAAAAAAATTATAGATCACAGATAAATGACAAATAAATTTCAGATAAATGACAGATAAATAACATATAAATGACAGATAAATAACATATAAATGACAGGCAAATGACAGATAGATGACACTTAAATGAATGAATAACAATCGAATGATAAAACAAAATTCAATGACAGATAATTGACAAATAAATGACAGATCACAGATAGATGATAAATAAATACAGATAAATGACAGATAGATGACAGTTAAACTAATAAATAACAATCGAATGATAAAACAAAATTCAATAACAAATAATAGATAAATAAATGACACAAACATAAATGACATACAAATGACAGATCACAGATACATGATAAATATATGACAGATGAATAAATGAATAACAATCGAATAATAAATAAAATTCAATGACAGATAATTGACAAATAGATGAATCAAACATAAATGACAGAAAAATTATAGATCACAGATACATGATAGATAAATTACAAATAAATGACAGATAAATGACAAATAAATGACAAATAAATGACAGATAAATGACAGATAAATGACAGATAAATGAGAGATAAATGACAGATAAATGACAGATAAATGACAGATAAATGACAGATAAATGACAGATAAATGACAAATAAATGACAGATAAATGACAGATAAATGATAGATAAATGGCAGATAAATGACAGATAAATGACAGATAAATGACAGATAAATGACAGATAAATAAAGGAATAACAATCGAATGATGAAACAAAATTCAATAACAGATAATTGAAAAATAAATAATACAAAATAAATGACACAAAAATGACTGATCACAGATACATGATAGATAAATGACAGATAAATAGCAGATAAATGACAAATAAATAACAGATAAATGATAGATAAATGACAGATAAATAGCAGATAAATGACAAATAAATAACAGATAAATGATAACAAAAATTACAGATCACAGATACATGATAGATAAATTACAGATAAATGACAGATAGATAAAGGAATAACAATCAAATGATAAAACAAAATTCAATGACAGATAATTGACAAATAAATGACGCAACAATAAATGACAGAAAAATAATGGATCACAGATAAATGATAGATAAATGACAGACAAATAACAGATTAATGACAGATACATGACAGGCAAATGAATGAATAACAATCGAATGATAAAACAAAATTCAATGACAAATAATTGACAGATCACCGATAAATATAGATAAATGACAGATACATAACAGATAGATGACGCAAAAATAATTGACAGAAAAATTATAGATCACAAATAAATAAATATATGACAGATAACGGATAAATGACAGATAGAGGACAGATAAATAAATGAATAACAATCGAATGATAAAACACAATTTAATGACAGATAATTAACAAATAAATGACATAAAAATGACAAATCACAGATAAATGACAGATAAATAACAGATAAATGCCACAAAAATAAATGACAGCAAATTGATAGATCATAGATAAATGACAGATAAATAACAGATAGATGCCACAAAAATAAATGACAGAAAATTGACAAATCACAGATAAATGACAGATAAATAACAGATAGATGCCACAAAAAATAAATGACAGCAAATTGATAGATCATAGATAAATGACAGATAAATAACAGATAGATGCCACAAAAATAAATGACAGAAAATTGATAGATCATAGATAAATGACAGATAAATAACAGATAAATGGTATATAAATTCCAGATCAATAACAGATAAATGACAGATACATGACAGATAAATTAATGAAAAACAAACGAATGATAAAACAAAATTCAATGACAGATAATTGACAAATAAATGACAAAAATGACAAATCACAAATAAATGACAGATAAATAACAGATAGATGACACATAAATAAATGACAGAAAATTGATAGATTATAGATAAATGACAGATAAATAACAGATCAGTAACAGATAAATGACAGATACATGACAGATAAATGTATAAATAACAATCAAATGATAAAACAAAATTCAATATCAAATAATTGACAGATCACCGATAAATATAGATAAATAACAGATAGATTACAGAAAAATAAATGATAGAAAAATAAATGACAGAAAAATGATAGATCACAGATAAATAAATATATGATAGATAAATGACGGATAAATGACAGATAGATGACAGATAAAGAAATGAATAACAATCGAATGATAAAACACAATTTAATGACAGATAATTAACAAATAAATGACAGAAAAATTACAAATCACAGATAAATGACAGATAAATAACAGATGATGACAACAATAAATGACAGAAAATTGATAGATTATAGATAAATGACAGATACATGATAGATAAATGAATGAATAACAATCAAATGATAAAACCAAATTTAAAATAATTGACAGATCACCGAACAATATAGATAAATGACAGAAAAATAAATGACAGAAAAATGAAACATCACAGATAAATAAATATATGACAGATAAATGACAGGCAGATGACAGATAAAGAAATGAAAAACAATCGAATGATAAAACACAATTCAATGACAGATAATTGACAAAAAAAATTACAGAAACATAAATGACACAAAAATGACAGATCACACATACATAATAGATATATACACATAAATGAATCAAACATAAATGACAGAAAATGATAGATCACAGATAAATGTTAGATAAATGATAAATTATTAGAAATTATACATAAATGACAGATAGATCACAGATAAATGAATGAATAACAATCGAATGATAAAACAAAATTCAATGACAGATAATTGACAAATAAATAACAGAAAAAATACAGATCACATATAAATGACAAATAAGTAACAGATAGATGACACAAAATTCAATGACAGAAAAATGACAGACCACAGTTAAATGACAGATTAATGACAGATAGATGACACAACAATAAATAACAGAAAAATGATAGATCACAGATAAATAATATATAAATGACAGATCACAGATAAATAATATATAAATGACAGATAAATAACAAATACATGACAGACAAATGACAGATAAATAACAAATACATGACAGACAAATGACAGATAGATGAAAGATAAATAACAAATATATGACAGACAAATGACAGATAGATGAAAGATATATGAATGAATAACAATCGAATGATAAAACAAAATTCAATGACAGATAGTTGACAAATAAATGACAGAAAAAATACAGATCATATATAAATGATAGATAAATGACAAATAAGTAACAGATAGATGACACAAAATTCAATGACAGAAAAATGACAGATCACAGTTAAATATCAGATTAATGACAGATAAATAACACAACAATAAATGACAGAAAAATAATACAGATACAGAATGACAGATACATGACAGATACATGACAGATACATGACAGATACATGACAGATACATGACAGATACATGACAGATACATGACAGATAGATGAAAGATAAAGGAATGATAAAACAAATTTCAATAACAGATAATTGACAAATAAATGACAGAAAATGACATATCGCAGATAAATGATAGATAGATGACAGAAAAATGATATATAAATGACTGATAAATGACAGATAAATAACAGATACATAACAAACAAATGACAGATAGATGACAGATAAATGAATGAATAAGAATCGAATGATTAATCAAAATTCAATGACAAATAAATGACAAATAAATGACAGAAAATGACAGATCGCAGATAAATGATAGATAGATGACAGAAAATATATATATATATATATATATATATATATATATATATATATATATATATATATATATATATATATATATATAAAAGACAGATAAATAACAGATACATGACTAACCAATGACAGATAAATGACAGAATAACAATCGAATGATAAAACAAAATTTAATAATGACAGAAAAATTACATATCACAGATAAATTATAGATAGATGACAAACAAATGACAGATAAATGAATGTATAACAATCGAAAGAAAAAACAAAATTCAATAAGAGATTGACAAATAAATGACTGAAAAATGACAGATCACAGATAAATGATATATGACAGATAAATAACAGATAAATAACAGATAAATAACAGATACATGACAAACAAATGACAGATAGATGACAGATAAATGAATGAATAATAAATGAATGATAAATCAAATTTCAATGACAGATAATTGACAAATATATGACAAAAAATTGCAGATCTCAGATAAATGATAAATAAATGACAGATATATGACAGATAAATAACAGATAAATGAACAAATAAATGACATATAAATCACAGATAGATGTCAGATAAATGACAGATAAATGACAGATAAATGACAGATAAATGACAGATAAATGACAGATAAATGACAGATAAATGACAGATAAATGACAGATAAATGACAGATAAATGACAGATAGATGACAGATAGATGACAGATAGATGACAGATAAATGACAGATAGATGACAGATAAATGACAGATAGATGACAGATAAATGACAGATAAATGACAGATAAATGACAGATAGATGACAGATAAATGACAGATAGATGACAGATAGATGACAGATAGATGACAAGTAGATGACAGATAGATGACAGATATATGACAGATATATGACAGATAAATGACAGATAAATGACAGATAAATGATCGATAAAAAACAATAGGTAATGAACATAAATAATCCATTTAGATAACAAATTTTAAGAAATGTATAACAGATACATGTAACCAGGGCCGTATCTGAGAGGAGGAAGACAAATATTGTCATATATGGTCATATATTGTCATATATTGTCATATATTGTCATATGTTGTCATATATTGTCATATATTGTCATATATTGTCATATATTGTCATATATTGTCATATATTGTCATATATTGTCATATATTGTCATATATTGTCATATATTGTCATATATTGTCATATATTGTCATATATTGTCATATATTGTCATATATTGTCATATATTGTCATATATTGTCATATATTGTCATATATTGTTATATATTGTTATATATTGACATATATTGACATATATTGATATATATTGACATATATTGACATATATTGACATATATTGACATATATTGTCAATTATTAACAAATAGTCACAAATATTTTTTAATTAATGTCAAATATTGTGAAATATTGAAAATATCAAATTTAATTCGTGATGTGGTGCCCACACCAAATATGTTTGTATTACCTGAGCAATATTCCTTCTTTCGAAAAGATCCGCAGTTTGGAAAATCTCTTCCTCTGGTAGCCCGTACTTTTTGACAGCCGCTTGGTAGCGCTGAATGTTCTCCATCAGCTGAAAGTTGGTGCCTTTGCTCTGAATCTTCTTCACAGACCCGGGCGCGAGTTTGTTGATCAAGTTGCAAAGCACGACGCCATCCTTGAGAATGTCCTCGAACTCGCCCTTGGGCACAGGTTCGCCCAAACACTGGTAGATCCAGCCAAGAACCTCAGCTTCCAATTCCTTGTTGCGGGGCTAAAATTTTAAACGAATTCAATTATACAAAAAAACAAAAGATTTCTGTTTCCACAAAATAAAATGGAAGTTTTAGTTCGAAGATAAATAATATAAACCAGAGATAAATCACACATAAATGATAGACAAATAATAAACAATATGACAGGTAAATTATAAACAAATGCTATACAAATTATTAACAAATGAAAGATAATTGAAAGATAAATGACATATAAATATCATATAGATGATATATAAATGACATATAAATGATATATGAATGACATATAAATGAAATATAAATGACATATAAATGACATATAAATGACATATAAATATCATATAAATGACATATAAATGACATATACATGACATATGAATGACATATAAATGACATATAAATGACATATAAATGACATATAAATATCATATAAATGACATATAAATGATATATAAATGACATATAAATGACATATTAATGACATATACATGACATATAAATGACATATAAATGACATATAATTGACATATAAATGACATATAAATGACATATAAATGACATATAAATGATATATAAATGACATATAAATGTCATATAAATGACATATAAATGATATAAATGACATATAAATGACATATAAATGACATATAAATGACATATAAATGACATATAAATGACATATAAATGACATATAAATGACATATAAATGACATATAAATGACATATACATGACATATAAATGACATATAAATGACATATAAATGACATATAAATGACATATAAATGACATATAAATGACATATAAATGACATATAAATATCATATAAATGACATATAAATGACATATAAATGACATATACATGACATATAAATGACATATACATGACATATAAATGACATATACATGACATATAAATGACATATACATGACATATAAATGACATATACATGACATATAAATGACATATAAATGACATATAAATGACATATACATGACATATAAATGACATATAAATGACATATAAATGACATATAATTGACATATAAATGACATATAAATAACATATACATGACGTATAAATGACATATAAATGATATATATATATATATATATATATATATATATATATATATATATATGACATATAAATGACATATAAATGACATATATATATGACATGTAAATGACATAAATGACATATAAATGACATAATGACATATAAATGATAGATAGATGACAGATAGATGACAGTTAAATAACATATAGATGATAGATAGATGACAGATAATTGACAGATAATATTTGGCGTTTTTACACTCCAATTGTTATATACGTCTTTATCGCTACAACGGTACACTTTTTATAACAATTTTTTAAAATTTTCTTTGGAATTACGAAATGAGATTAAGCACAACTGTCTAAATAATGTTTTGCCTTTCCTTTTATATTTATAATACGATATTAATTTGAAGTATATGCTGTGAGAAATTAGTTTCATCTTTTATTATTTCAATTGGCCGGTTTCCAAACCAAATTTTTTTTAGTGGTTTTCATTTAGTATAATCGTTTAAACACCGCAATACTCCACTAAACATGACCAGTCAATCTAAATCCACAAGCGCGCTGTGCAATCAAAAAACAAAACAAAAAAAAAACATCGAAAACATTTGAATTTATTCCACCATCGCGTTTTATTACCCGCGTAAAAATAGCGCGTTCTATTTTTGAAGGTCGTTAATCATTCTCGCACGCTTTCGTAACGGTTGGTTTTTAAGTGCCCCGGCGAAAATAGACGGGCGCGTTCGGTCCGCGATAAAATTTGGATTAATTGAATACACAGTAGTAAGTGTCAAAAATGTCTGCGTTGGCCGATTAGGGCGATGCCAATTTTTGCAAGCGTAAAATTAGGTTTTACAACTTTGTAGCTAATAATATGTAGAATAGTCAATAAAGGAGATGAATAAAACAACTATGTTTTTTTTACCACTTGTTTAATTGTTTAAAACAACTAGTTTCGCCTAAGCTCTAGGCATTATCAAGTTTTTTTTTCCGATGACTGAAGGTACAAATGAACGTGCGCGCTTATATGCATTCACTTTTTCCTTTCTTCATCAGTCGAAAATATAATTTCGCCTGTTCTGCCGTACTGGCCTCTTTCAGAAATTGAATGGGTTTGAGCTTAGGCGAAACTAGTTGTTTTAAACAATTAAACAATTTCATGTAGAATAGTGTATAATATCGAAATTATATGCTTTAAAATAAATATTACCAGTAAAAATTGAGTAAAGCTGATTCACACAATATCTCGAGTTGTTATATACAAATATGATACAAATAACCGCCTAGGAGGAAAGTTAAACGCCATCTGGCGGCATCACAACAATTAGATTAGATTATATGTTTTATGCGATTGGCCTAATATCTCAAGCACTCTGTTGGAATATTATTCCATAGATGGCTTTACCCGGTGATTCTGATGGAATAAGCATGTTAACGGTTACTACCATATGTTTGTGCATTGCTAATTGATGTGGTGCCGCCAGATGGCGTTTAACTTTCCTTCTAGAGGGTTAGTTGTATCATAGATGTAGCATAGTTATTTTTATTTAATTATCTAATTAACTGACGTTATTATTATTATTATTCGTTTGTATGATGATTGATTCGCATGTCTGGCTGACCCTGTGTCCGTTTTGGCCCTTTTCCAAATTTCGTTCCGATGCGAACGAGAGCAGTAAACGCCGACGCGATTAGAAATTGGACCGCGGCGATATAAACAAATGTTAAATCACGCGCGCCTTCGATCAAAAGTGCAATAAAAAAAAACAAATCAAATATAAACGAGATTGGTAATCGGGATAGGTATTTTATGTTAATTTATATTTTTTCTTTTTTTTTCTTTTTGGTTATCTGACAGCAGAGAAAATTGAGGTTAACTTGGATTTCCCAATATGGCTGTAATATTAAACAATTGAAATCTATGAGACATCTTTGAATTAATTTGTATAACAATAACAAATACATTTATATATTGGATTGTTAAGGCGTCTACTTTGTGATAATTCATTTTAAAGGATAAATAAAACGATTTTTTTTTTAAATCGTTTTATTTATCCTTTAAATACATTTATTGTGGATGTAGCTAATGAGGATGAATTCTCACAATATATATATATACAATACAATGAAAATTTGTATTGTATTGTATATAACCACTCCAGATATTGTGAGAGCTTTCTAGAGATAAATTTTAACGCCCTCTGGCGACACCACAGTATATTAACGGTTATTACTATTGTTAATTTATATGGTGCCGCCAGATGGCGTTTAACTATCTCTCTAAAGGGAAAGTTGCATTACAAAAATTTATTTATTCATGATTTGTTGGGCTATGAGCATTTAGGCTTCCAAAATCAAACCGTCGGACAGGCAGTCTATAGAAAGAACACAACCATTACAACAGAATATTATTATATTACAAGAAGTGGATAGTGTTATAGTGTTTTGCATACACAACATAGACACCGCGGTTCGATTCCCCCTCAAATTCGAATATAATTTTGGTCCCACGTTATTTTCGGAGAAACAACGTTGATTCCGTGACGTATGTGTGCATCGCCCGAAATACTCACGTTCCGCTCGGCGCGCAAATATATAACGCGATTGGCAGCGCGCAATCCAGAAATTTCCCATTTGCATAACATCATCATCGTAATTTGCCATGCAAACAAAACAAGCACGAGTGCCTAATCAGTCACGTTTCGCAAGATGGCTGTAATAATAAACAATTGAAATCGATGAACAATGAAATGTTCAGCCTACTAACTGTGATTTATTAAATGTCCGAATTTTTTATATTTACATACATGATGTTAAATTATAACATCGTCGCTATCTTCGAATGGTTGAAGATAAAATTGAGATAGAGAAAGATAGAAATATTTTTTATTTCCGGAAATAAATTTTTGAGTGTTTGCATTTCAGGATATTTTCGGTAATTTGAGGCTGAAAGACCACGATCGATGGCCTCTTATACATGTATGTATATCTTGTATGTATGTATGTTACAATAAATATATCTTCTTCTTCTTCTTTAATTTGATTTTTTTGGTTTGAAAATATATAGTAGTTTTTCCGATACAAACATGGAGGACACATTTATCACATACAAACGTACGAATGTAGGGATGTCAACTTCTTTTGGGAGGACAATCCTCCATTTGACTATAATGTCTTCCCTCTTGTTAAAGTTTATTAGTTTCCTAATTTTTCTCATTTATTATTATTTTCATATTTGGACTATTTACGCCCGTATTCACCAATATCCCATAAACTTTATAGTTCCCATAAGTTATTGAATGGACAAACTGACAATGTCATTGTGACAGAATATGCCAAAACAAATGCCAAATACCTTGAATAACGCTTGCAAATGGAGGTTTGATGACACCTTTTGTTTAATCATTCAGTGTTTCCAATAGAGCGAATCTAAAGTAACTAAATTCCCTAGATAATGTATTTATTGTTGCTATAACAACGAATAAGTATTGTATATATATATATATATATATATATATATATATATATTATATATATATATATATATTATATATATATATATATATATATATATATATATATAGATATATATATATATTTATATATATATATATATATATATATATATATATATATATATATATATATATCATATACATATAGCTATTGATAGATTTATGGATCGTCGGTGAATACGAGGGTTAGTGTGTGGAAATTTGAATAATATATAAGTTTATAATTTTGTTTTAAGTCGCACATTAACTACCCCTAACCTGACCTAATCGGCTTGGCCTCCTTCTGAAACAAAAACAGTTGGCAACCCTAAACAAAAGGCGAATGATGTACGACGGATAAACAGAGCATTTTTCAGGCGTGGTCTCGTACTCAAGGCCCACATGATTATTTAATATTTTTTATAAAAAGAAATTACTCAAATATTTGTTTCTGCACGATTACCATTTCGAATCATCGAAGGAGCTCGACAATGGCTAGAGCTTAGCCGAAACTAGTTGTGTAACTGAAGTGTGTTAAAAAAACACAGTTTTATTTATCCTTTAAAATGAATTATCACAAAATAGTCGCCTTAACAATCCAATATTTTTGATACAATTTTATATAAAAAAAAGACCTTTATTTGGCATATCAGCCCAACCCTTCCCTTTACAAATCCAGTGTTTGTTTTTTGTTTAATCATTTATTAATTTTTGCACACTCTGTATAATTTAATAATAAACTATTAACTAGAATGCCATGAAAATAAACCGTGTTTGATTTCTGTTTAATTATTAATTTTTTTTTAATTTAATTATTTATAAATAAGTTTCCATTGTTTTTTTTCGGATTGTTTTTATTTACTATAATTAAATAATAAATTACTGACTAGTATGCCATGGAAATCAACCAACTGTTTCTTGACATTGTTTTGTTTTGTATTTTTTGTTACTCACGGCCATATTGTTTGGTGTGTTGGGGTTTCACTGAGCGTCGCGACGTGACTGCGGCGTCGGCTGGCAAACGGCCGCGATTTAAGTGGGGCCGGCGTGCGGGGGCGGCACATACGCACGCACGCACACTTGTTGAGAACGGTTTTAGCCGGTAATTTAAAAAAAAACAGACACATTTTTCAATGCCCCAAAAAAAAATGATTAATAAATAAAATTTAAAAAAAATAAATAATAATAATCTCATCGTTTTTACAAAAATCATAAATAAAGGTTTTATCGAACTTATTCCATACTTTAGGGACAGCCTGTATATTACTTTTTGTGTTTTTTAACTGTATGTCTCCGAATAAGGTACAATATACTAAAAAATATCCCACAAATTGGTGTGTTGGGGTTTCACTGAGCGTCGCGACGTGTCTGAGTATTTTTTGTATACATTATAAATAAATGTTAACGAATTTGTTCCATACTTTGTGGACACCCTGTATAACAAATACAAATGTATTAAGTTAATATTACTGTAGGAGTAAGGTTTTAAACTGAAATACATAAATATAAACATATATAAGTGTGAAACCACCCCTTAGCAATCTACATATCTGTTAATTGATGTGGTGCCGCCAGATGGCGTTTAACTTTCTTCATAGGGGGTTAGTTGTATCATATTATATAAATATAAACAATCTTTATTGGGCTATCGACACATTTTACTTTATAGGTATAAAGTAAAACAAATATTCTGTAAGAAAACATGGGAAAATATGGACAAATGTAGGAAAATTTGGGAAAATCTAGGAATATATGGGAAAATACGAGACAATGAGGGAAAACGTTGGAAAATGAGTGGAAAACTGTGGACATTATGTGAGAAAATGTGTGCAAATGTAAGAAAGTATAATAGAATGTGAGAAAATGTGGGAAAACATAGGAAAATATGGACAAACATAGGAAAATTTGGGAAAATCTGGGAATATATGGGAAAATATGAGACAATGCGGGAAAACGTTGGAAAATGAGTGGAAAATTGTGAACATTATGTGAGAAAATGTGTTGAAATGTAAGAAAGTATAATAGAATGTGAGAAAATGTGGGAAAACATAGGAAAATATGGACAAATCTAGGAATATATGGGAAAATACGAGACAATGAGGGAAAACGTTGGAAAATGAGTGGAAAACTGTGGACATTATGTGAGAAAATGTGTGCAAATGTAAGAAAGTATAATAGAATGTGAGAAAATGTGGGAAAATATAGGAAAATATGGACAAACATAGGAAAATTTGGGAAAATCTAGGAATATATGGGAAAATACGAGACAATGCGGGAAAACGTTGGAAAATGAGTGGAAAATTGTGGACATTATGTGAGAAAATGTGTGGAAATGTAAGAAAGTATAATAGAATGTGAGAAAATGTGGGAAAACATAGGAAAATATGGACAAATGTAGGAAATTTTGTGAAAATCTAAGAATATATGGGAAAATATGAGACTATGCGGGAAAACGTTGGAAAATGAGTGGAAAAATGTGGACATTATGTGAGAAAATGTGTGAAAATGTAAGAAAGTATAATAGAATTTGAGAAAATGTGGGAAAAGATAGGAAAATATGGACAAACATAGGAAAATTTGGGAAAACCTAGGAATATATGGGAAAATATGAGACAATGCGGGAAAACGTTGGAAAATGAGTGGAAAACTATGGACATTATGTGTGCAAATGTAAGAAAGTATAATAGAATGTGAGAAAATGTAGGAAAACATAGGAAAATATGGACAAACATAGGAAAATTTGGGAAAATCTAGGAATATATGGGAAAATACGATACAATGCGGGAAAACGTTGGAAAATGAGTGGAAAACTGTGGACATTATGTGAGAAAATGTGTGGAAATGTAAGAAAGTATAATAGAATGTGAGAAAATGTGGGAAAACATAGGAAAATATAGACAAAAGTAGGAAAATTTGGGAAAATCTAGGAATATATGGGAAAATACGAGACAATGCGGGAAAACGTTGGAAAATGAGTGGAAAACTGTGGTCGTTATGTGAGAAAATGTGTGGAAATGTAAGAAAGTATAATAGAATGTGAGAAAATGTGGGAAAACATAGGAAAATATGGACAAATGTAGGAAATTTTGGGAAAATCTAAGAATATATGGCAAAATATGAGACTATGCGGGAAAACGTTGGAAAATGAGTGGAAAAATGTGGACATTATGTGAGAAAATGTGTGAAAATGTAAGAAAGTATAATAGAATTTGAGAAAATGTGGGAAAAGATAGGAAAATATGGACAAACATAGGAAAATTTGGGAAAACCTAGGAATATATGGGAAAATATGAGACAATGCGGGAAAACGTTGGAAAATGAGTGGAAAACTATGGACATTATGTGTGCAAATGTAAGAAAGTATAATAGAATGTGAGAAAATGTAGGAAAACATAGGAAAATATGGACAAACATAGGAAAATTTGGGAAAATCTAGGAAAATATGGGAAAATACGATACAATGCGGGAAAACGTTGGAAAATGAGTGGAAAACTGTGGACATTATGTGAGAAAATGTGTGGAAATGTAAGAAAGTATAATAGAATGTGAGAAAATGTGGGAAAACATAGGAAAATATAGACAAAAGTAGGAAAATTTGGGAAAATCTAGGAATATATGGGAAAATACGAGACAATGCGGGAAAACGTTGGAAAATGAGTGGAAAACTGTGGTCGTTATGTGAGAAAATGTGTGGAAATGTAAGAAAGTATAATAGAATGTGAGAAAATGTGGGAAAACATAGGAAAATATGGACAAATGTAGGAAATTTTGGGAAAATCTAAGAATATATGGCAAAATATGAGACTATGCGGGAAAACGTTGGAAAATGAGTGGAAAAATGTGGACATTATGTGAGAAAATGTGTGAAAATGTAAGAAAGTATAATAGAATTTGAGAAAATGTGGGAAAAGATAGGAAAATATGGACAAACATAGGAAAATTTGGGAAAACCTAGGAATATATGGGAAAATATGAGACAATGCGGGAAAACGTTGGAAAATGAGTGGAAAACTGTGGACATTATGTGTGCAAATGTAAGAAAGTATAATAGAATGTGAGAAAATGTGGGAAAACAGGAAAATATGGACAAATATAGGAAAATTTGGAAAAATCTAGAAATATATGGGAAAATACGAGATAATGCGGAAAAACGTTGGAAAATGAGTGGAAAACTGTGGACATTATGTGAGAAAATGTGTGGAAATATACGAAAGTATAATAGAATGTGAGAAAATGTGGGAAAACATAGGAAAATATGGACAAACATAGGAACATTTGGGAAAATCTAGGAATATATGGGAAAATATGAAACAATGCGGGAAAACGTTGGAAAATGAATGGAAAACTGTGAACATTATGTGAGAAAATGTGTGGAAATGTAAGAAAGTATAATAGAATGTGAGAAAATGTGGGAAAACATAGGAAAATATGGACAAATCTAGGAAAATTTGGGAAAATCTAGGAATATATGGGAAAATATGAGACAATGCGGGAAAACGTTTGAAAATGAGTGGAAAACTGTGGACATTATGTGAGAAAATGTGTGGAAATGTAAGAAAGTATAATAGAATGTGAGAAAATGTGGGAAAACATAGGAAAATATGGACAAACATAGGAAAATTTGGGAAAATCTAGGAATATATGGGAAAATACGATACAATGCGGGAAAACGTTGGAAAATGAGTGGAAAACTGTGGACATTATGTGAGAAAATGTGTGGAAATGTAAGAAAGTATAATAGAATGTGAGAAAATGTGGGAAAACATAGGAAAATATGGACAAATGTAGGAAATTTTGGGAAAATCTAAGAATATATGGGAAAATATGAGACTATGCGGGAAAACGTTGGAAAATGAGTGGAAAAATGTGGACATTATGTGAGAAAATGTGTGGAAATGTAAGAAAGTATAATAGAATGTGAGAAAATGTGGGAAAACATAGGAAAATATGGAAAAACATAGGAAAATTTGGGAAAATCTAGGAATATATGGGAAAATACGAGACAATGCGGGAAAACGTTGGAAAATGAGTGGAAAACTGTGGACATTATGTGAGAAAATGTGTGGAAATGTAAGAAAGTATAATAGAATGTGAGAAAATGTGGGAAAACATAGGAAAATATGGACAAACATAGGAAAATCTGGGAAAATCTAGGAATATATGGAAAAATACCAAACAATGCGGGAAAACGTTGGAAAACGAGTGGAAAACTGTGGACATTATGTGAAAAAATGTGTGGAAATGTAAGAAAGTATAATAGAATGTGAGAAAATGTGGGAAAACATAGGAAAATATGGACAAATATAGGATAATTTGGGAAAATCTAGGAATATATGGGAAAATATGAGACAATGTGGGAAAACGTTGGAAAATGAGTGGAAAACTGTGCACATTATGTGAGAAAATGTGTAGAAATGTAAGAAAGTATAATAGAATGTGAGAAAATGTGGGAAAACATAGGAAAATATGGACAAATATAGGAATATTTGGGAAAATCTAGGAATATATGGGAAAATATGAGACAATGCGGGAAAACGTTGGAAAATGAGTGGGAAAATGTGGACATTATGTAAGAAAGTGTGTAGAAATCTAAGAAAGTATAATAGAATGTGAGAAAATGTAGGAAAACATAGGAAAATATGGACAAACATAGGAACATTTGGGTAAATCTAGGAATATATAGGAAAATATAAGACAATGCGGGAAAACGTTGGAAAATGAGTGGAAAACTGTGGACATTATGTGAGAAAATGTGTGGAAATGTAAGAAAGTATAATAGAATGTGAGAAAATGTAGGAAAATATAGGAAAATATGGACAAATGTAGGAAAATTTGGGAAAATCTAGTAATATATGGGAAAATATGAGACAATGCGGGAAAACGTTGGAAAATGAGTGGAAAACTGTGGACATTATGTGAGAAAATGTGTGGAAATGTAAGAAAGTATAATAGAATGTGAGAAAATGTGGGAAAACATAGGAAATATGGACAAATATAGGAATATTTGGGAAAATCTAGGAATATATGGGAAAATATGAGACAATGCGGGAAAACGTTGGAAAATGAGTGGAAAAATGTGGACATTATATGAGAAAATGTGTGGAAATGTAAGAAAGTATAGTAGAATGTGAGAAAATGTGGGAAAACATGGGAAAATATGGACAAATGTAGGAAAGTTTGAGAAAATCAAGGAATCTTTGGGAAAATATGAGACAATGCGGGAAAACGTTGGAAAATGAGTGGAAAACTGTGGACATTATGTGAAAAAATGTGTGGAAATGTAAGAAAGTATAATAGAACGTGAGAAAATGTGGGAAAACATAGGAAAATATGGACAAATGTAGGTACATTTAGGAAAATCTAGGAATATATGGGAAAATATGAGACAATGCGAGAAAACGTTGGAAAATGAGTGGAAAACTGTGGACATTATGTGAAAAAATGTGAGGAAATGTAAGAAAGTATAATAGAATGTGAGAAAATGTGGGAAAACATAGGAAAACATGGATAAATGTAGGAAAATTTGGGAAAATCTAGGAATATATGGGAAAATATGAGACAATGCGGGAAAACGTTGGAAAATGAGTGGAAAACTGTGGACATTATGTGAGAAAATGTGTGCAAATGTAAGAAAGTATAATAGAATGTGAGAAAATGTAGGAAAACATAGGAAAATATGGACAAATATAAGAAAATTTGGGAAGATCTAGGAATATATGGGAAAATATGAGACAATGCGGGATAACGTTGGAAAATGAGTGGAAAATTGTGGAAATTATGTGAGAAAATGTGTGGAAATGTAAGAAAGTATAATAGAATGTGAGAAAATGTGGGAAAACATAGGAAAATATAGACAAATGTAGGAAAGTTTGGGAAAATCTAGGAATATATGGGAAAATATGAGACAATGCGGGATAACGTTGGAAAATGAGTGGAAAATTGTGGAAATTATGTGAGAAAATGTGTGGAAATGTAAGAAAGTATAATAGAATGTGAGAAAATGTGGGAAAACATAGGAAAATGTGGACAAATATGGGAAAATGTGAGACAATTTGGACAAATGTTAGGAAAATCGAACAAATCAAGGAAAATGTTAGCAAATGCGAGAAATCGTGTGTAAAAATGTGAGAAAAATGTGAGAAAAATGCGAAAAAATATGTGGAAATGTGAGAAAGTATAATAGAATGTAAGAAAATGTGGGAAAATATAGGAAACATATGGATAAATGTGAGAAAATCTAGAAATACGTGGGAAAATGTGAGGAAACGCGAAAAATATAGGGAAAACGTTAGACAATGTGAGATAATTTCTCACATTATCTCACATTTTCTAACGTTTTCCATATATTTTTCGCGTTTCCTCACATTTTCCCACGTATTTCTAGATTTTCTCTCATTTTCCCAAATTTGTCTTTGACTGTTAGAAAATGTTAGCAACATGCGATATATATATATATATATATATATATATATATATATATATATATATATATATATATATATATATTATCTATTTACCTTTTACCTTTCGGTATAGGATGGCTAGCCTATAATAAGTAAACAAAGAAAATATAATTAAAAATTTTAAAAAAAGTCAATGATAAATAATTACAAAATAAATCTTCGTAAAAAATCAATTTTGTTTCATTAGTTTCAATTAAGAAATGTTTATTATTTTTTTTTTAATAATTACGACCAAGAAAATGCCTACCACAACTTCATTTGTAATACCACACAAAAAAACATACTGTACCCCCTCAATCATCAGTGAATTAAAAATTATTAATTCGACACGAACACTCTCAAATTACCCTAACAAAAATAGCTACAAACTTAAAAGAAAAAACATAACAAATATATTGCTTGCATCACTATTCCCTCCTGAATGAAACGTCCGGCGTGTGTTATTTCCAAACGGTTTGGCCGCGTGCCAGGCCGAAATTGCGAAAATAGATGTTTCACTCGGCACTTCTTGTTCCGACAGGTGGCCGGAAAAAGGGACCCCGAGCAGGAGCGCGAGGCGCAGGAGTGGATCGAGGCGGTGACGGGGATGCGGTTCCCGCAGGACGTGCCCTACGAGGACGTGCTGCGCGATGGCATCCTGCTGTGCACGCTGATGAACGGCCTACAGCCGGGCATCATTCAGAAGGTCAACACCAGCGGCGGGGATTACAAGATGATGGATAATTTGAGCCAGTAAGTTCGTTATGTAACTTTCGTTTATTTAGAACATGAAGTTATTACATATATAAGTGTGAATCCAACTCTTAGCAATCTACATATTTAGTTTTCGATCTTATTAGATCTCATTCAGTGTAGCTCAGCTAGTGAGGATGAATTCACACAATATCTCGAGTGGTTATATACAAAAATGATACAACTAACCCTCTAGTAGGAAAGTTAAACGCCATCTGGCGGCACCACTTCAATTAGCCATGCACACCCATATTTTTCCACAGTTTCTCGTATTTCTGTACATTTTCCCATATATTCCTAGATTTTCCCAAATTTTCTTACATTTGTCCATATTTTCCTAGTTTTTCCACATTCTATTATACTTTCTTACATTTTCATACATTTTCTCGCATTTTGCCCACAATTTTCCACTAATTTAAACGGGCCATTGGAAGTTTTCCACTAGCTCTTATCGTTTTCCCGGAAAATACAAAAAACTGATCAAAACACGTGATTTTGGTGCCAAATACCGGTTTTTCGGGCATAACTTTTTTATATTTGATGCTACAAAGATGATTCAACTTGCAAAGTTGTAGAGAATTTCAAGCCCGACAAACGGGCCATTGGAAGTTTTCCACTAGCTCTTATCGTTTTCCCGGAAAATACAAAAAACTGATCAAAAGACGTGATTTTGGTGCCAATTACCGGTTTTTCGGGCATAACTTTTTTATATTTGATGCTACAAAGATGATTCAAATTGCAAAGTTGTAGAGAATTTCAAGCCCGACAAACGGGCCATTGGAAGTTTTCCACTAGCTCTTATCGTTTTCCCGGAAAATACAAAAAACTGATCAAAAGACGTGATTTTGGTGGCAATTACCGGTTTTTCGGGCATAACTTTTTTATATTTGATGATACAAAGATGATTCAAATTGCAAAGTTGTAGAGAATTTCACGCCCGACAAACGGGCCATTGGAAGTTTTCCACTAGCTCTTATCGTTTTCCCGGAAAATACAAAAAACTGATCAAAAGACGTGATTTTGGTGCCAATTACCGGTTTTTCGGGCATAACTTTTTTATATTTGATGCTACAAAGATGATTCAAATTGCAAAGTTGTAGAGAATTTCACGCCCGACAAACGGGCCATTGGAAGTTTTCCACTAGCTCTTATCGTTTTCCCGGAAAATACAAAAAACTGATCAAAAGACGTGATTTTGGTGCCAAATACCGGTTTTTCGGGCATAACTTTTTTATATTTGATGCTACAAAGATGATTCAAATTACAAAGTTGTAGAGAATTTCACGCCCGACAAACGGGCCATTGGAAGTTTTCCACTAGCTCTTATCGTTTTCCCGGAAAATACAAAAAACTGATCAAAAGACGTGATTTTGGTGCCAAATACCGGTTTTTCGGGCATAACTTTTTTATATTTGATGCTACAAAGATTATTCAAATTGCAAAGTTGTAGAGAATTTCAAGCCCGACAAACGGGCCATTAGAAGTTTTCCACTAGCTCTTATCGTTTTCCCGGAAAATACAAAAAACTGATCAAAAGACGTGATTTTGGTGCCAATTACCGGTTTTTCGAGCATAACTTTTTTATATTTGATGCTACAAAGATGATTCAAATTGCAAAGTTGTAGAGAATTTCACGCCCGACAAACGGGCCATTGGAAGTTTTCCACTAGCTCTTATCGTTTTCCCGGAAAATCGAAAAAACTGATCAAAAGACGTGATTTTGGTGCCAAATACCGGTTTTTCGGGCATAACTTTTTTATATTTGATGCTACAAAGATGATTCAAATTGCAAAGTTGTAGAGAATTTCACGCCCGACAAACGGGCCATTGGAAGTTTTCCACTAGCTCTTATCGTTTTCCCGGAAAATCCAAAAAACTGATCAAAAGACGTGATTTTGGTGCCAAATACCGGTTTTTCGGGCATAACTTTTTTATATTTGATGCTACAAAGATGATTCAAATTGCAAAGTTGTAGAGAATTTCAAGCCCGACAAACGGGCCATTGGAAGTTTTCCACTAGCTCTTATCGTTTTCCCGGAAAATCCAAAAAACTGATCAAAAGACGTGATTTTGGTGGCTATTACCGTTTTTTCGGGCATAACTTTTTTATATTTGATGCTACAAAGATGATTCGAATTGCAAAGTTGTAGAGAATTTCACGCCCGACAAACGGGCCATTGGAAGTTTTCCACTAGCTCTTATCGTTTTCCCGGAAAATACAAAACTCTGATCAAAACACGTGATTTTGGTGCCAAATACCGGTTTTTCGGGCATAACTTTTTTATATTTGATGCTACAAAGATGATTCAAATTGCAAAGTTGTAGAGAATTTCAAGCCCGACAAACGGGCCATTGGAAGTTTTCCACTAGCTCTTATCGTTTTCCCGGAAAATACAAAAAAGTGATAAAATGACGTGATTTTGGTGGCAATTACCGGTTTTTCGGGCATAACTTTTTTATATTTGATGCTACAAAGATGATTCAAATTGCAAAGTTGTAGAGAATTTCAAGCCCGACAAACGGGCCATTGGAAGTTTTCCACTAGCTCTTATCGTTTTCCCGGAAAATACAATAAACTGATCAAAAGACGTGATTTTGGTGCCAATTACCGGTTTTTCGGGCATAACTTTTTTATATTTGCTGCTACAAAGATGATTCAAATTGCAAAGTTGTAGAGAATTTCAAGCCCAACAAACGGGCCATTGGAAGTTTTCCACTAGCTCTTATCGTTTTCCCGGAAAATACAAAATTCTGATCAAAACACGTGATTTTGGTGCCAAATACCGGTTTTTCGGGCATAACTTTTTTATATTTGATGCTACAAAGATGATTCAAATTGCAAAGTTGTAGAGAATTTCAAGCCCGACAAACGGGCCATTGGAAGTTTTCCACTAGCTCTTATCGTTTTCCCGGAAAATACAAAAAACTGATAAAATGACGTGATTTTGGTGGCAATTACCGGTTTTTCGGGCATAACTTTTTTATATTTGATGCTACAAAGATGATTCAAATTGCAAAGTTGTAGAGAATTTCAAGCCCGACAAACGGGCCATTGGAAGTTTTCCACTAGCTCTTATCGTTTTCCCGCAAAATCCAAAAAACTGATCAAAAGACGTGATTTTGGTGCCAATTACCGGTTTTTCGGGCATAACTTTTTTATATTTGATGCTACAAAGATGATTCAAATTGCAAAGTTGTAGAGAATTTCAAGCCCGACAAACGGGCCATTGGAAGTTTTCCACTAGCTCTTATCGTTTTCCCGGAAAATACAAAAAACTGATCAAAAGACGTGATTTTGGTGCCAATTACCGGTTTTTCGGGCATAACTTTTTTATATTTGTTGCTACAAAGATGATTCAAATTGCAAAGTTGTAGAGAATTTCAAGCCCGACAAACGGGCCATTGGAAGTTTTCCACTAGCTCTTATCGTTTTCCCGGAAAATCCAAAAAACTGATCAAAAGACGTGATTTTGGTGCCAAATACCGGTTTTTCGGGCATAACTTTTTTATATTTGATGCTACAAAGATGATTCAAATTGCAAAGTTGTAGAGAATTTCAAGCCCGACAAACGGGCCATTGGAAGTTTTCCACTAGCTCTTATCGTTTTCCCGGAAAATACAAAAAACTGATCAAAACACGTGATTTTGGTGCCAAATACCGGTTTTTCGGGCATAACTTTTTTATATTTGATGCTACAAAGATGATTCAAATTGCAAAGTTGTAGAGAATTTCAAGCCCAACAAACGGGCCATTGGAAGTTTTTCACTAGCTCTTATCGTTTTCCCGGAAAATACAAAAAACTGATAAAATG
Source organism: Lordithon lunulatus (assembly GCA_963942505.1). Lineage (NCBI taxonomy): Eukaryota > Metazoa > Arthropoda > Insecta > Coleoptera > Staphylinidae > Lordithon > Lordithon lunulatus. The sequence continues at coordinate 58,771,211 of OZ012669.1, forward strand.
ACGTGATTTTGGTGGCAATTACCGGTTTTTCGGGCATAACTTTTTTATATTTGATGCTACAAAGATGATTCAAATTGCAAAGTTCTAGAGAATTTCAAGCCCGACAAACGGGCCATTGGAAGTTTTCCACTAGCTCTTATCGTTTTCCCGGAAAATACAAAATTCTGATCAAAACACGTGATTTTGGTGCCAAATACCGGTTTTTCGGGCATAACTTTTTTATATTTGATGCTACAAAGATGATTCAAATTGCAAAGTTGTAGAGAATTTCAAGCCCGACAAACGGGCCATTGGAAGTTTTCCACTAGCTCTTATCGTTTTCCCGGAAAATACAAAAAACTGATAAAATGACGTGATTTTGGTGGCAATTACCGGTTTTTCGGGCATAACTTTTTTATATTTGATGCTACAAAGATGATTCAAATTGCAAAGTTGTAGAGAATTTCAAGCCCGACAAACGGGCCATTGGAAGTTTTCCACTAGCTCTTATCGTTTTCCCGGAAAATACAAAATTCTGATCAAAACACGTGATTTTGGTGCCAAATACCGGTTTTTCGGGCATAACTTTTTTATATTTGATGCTACAAAGATGATTCAAATTGCAAAGTTGTAGAGAATTTCAAGCCCGACAAACGGGCCATTGGAAGTTTTCCACTAGCTCTTATCGTTTTCCCGGAAAATACAAAAAACTGATAAAATGACGTGATTTTGGTGGCAATTACCGGTTTTTCGGGCATAACTTTTTTATATTTGATGCTACAAAGATGATTCAAATTGCAAAGTTGTAGAGAATTTCAAGCCCGACAAACGGGCCATTGGAAGTTTTCCACTAGCTCTTATCGTTTTCCCGGAAAATACAATAAACTGATCAAAAGACGTGATTTTGGTGCCAATTACCGGTTTTTCGGGCATAACTTTTTTATATTTGCTGCTACAAAGATGATTCAAATTGCAAAGTTGTAGAGAATTTCAAGCCCAACAAACGGGCCATTGGAAGTTTTCCACTAGCTCTTATCGTTTTCCCGAAAAATCCAAAAAACTGATCAAAAGACGTGATTTTGGTGCCAATTACCGGTTTTTCGGGCATAACTTTTTTATATTTGCTGCTACAAAGATGATTCAAATTGCAAAGTTGTAGAGAATTTCACGCCCGATAAACGGGCCATTGGAAGTTTTCCACTAGCTCTTATCGTTTTCCCGGAAAATCCAAAAAACTGATCAAAGACGTGATTTTGGTGCCAATTACCGGTTTTTCGGGCATAACTTTTTTATATTTGATGCTACAAAGATGATTCAAATTGCAAAGTTGTAGAGAATTTCAAGCCCGACAAACGGGCCATTGGAAGTTTTTCACTAGCTCTTATCGTTTTCCCGGAAAATACAAAAAACTGATCAAAACACGTGATTTTGGTGCCAAATACCGGTTTTTCGGGCATAACTTTTTTATATTTGATGCTACAAAGATGATTCAAATTGCAAAGTTGTAGAGAATCTCACGCCCGACAAACGGGCCATTGGAAGTTTTCCACTAGCTCTTATCGTTTTCCCGGAAAATACAAAAAACTGATAAAATGACGTGATTTTGGTGGCAATTACCGGTTTTTCGGGCATAACTTTTTTATATTTGATGCTACAAAGATGATTCAAATTGCAAAGTTGTAGAGAATTTCAAGCCCGATAAACGGGCCATTGGAAGTTTTCCACTAGCTCTTATCGTTTTCCCGGAAAATACAATAAACTGATCAAAAGACGTGATTTTGGTGCCAATTACCGGTTTTTCGGGCATAACTTTTTTATATTTGCTGCTACAAAGATGATTCAAATTGCAAAGTTGTAGAGAATTTCAAGCCCAACAAACGGGCCATTGGAAGTTTTCCACTAGCTCTTATCGTTTTCCCGAAAAATCCAAAAAACTGATCAAAAGACGTGATTTTGGTGCCAATTACCGGTTTTTCGGGCATAACTTTTTTATATTTGCTGCTACAAAGATGATTCAAATTGCAAAGTTGTAGAGAATTTCACGCCCGATAAACGGGCCATTGGAAGTTTTCCACTAGCTCTTATCGTTTTCCCGGAAAATCCAAAAAACTGATCAAAGACGTGATTTTGGTGCCAATTACCGGTTTTTCGGGCATAACTTTTTTATATTTGATGCTACAAAGATGATTCAAATTGCAAAGTTGTAGAGAATTTCAAGCCCGACAAACGGGCCATTGGAAGTTTTTCACTAGCTCTTATCGTTTTCCCGGAAAATACAAAAAACTGATCAAAACACGTGATTTTGGTGCCAAATACCGGTTTTTCGGGCATAACTTTTTTATATTTGATGCTACAAAGATGATTCAAATTGCAAAGTTGTAGAGAATTTCAAGCCCAACAAACGGGCCATTGGAAGTTTTTCACTAGCTCTTATCGTTTTCCCGGAAAATACAAAAAAATTATCAAAAGACGTGATTTTGGTGCCAATTACCGGTTTTTCGGGCATAACTTTTTTATATTTGATGCTACAAAGATGATTCAAATTGCAAAGTTGTAGAGAATTTCACGCCCGACAAACGGGCCATTGGAAGTTTTCCACTAGCTCTTATCGTTTTCCCGGAAAATACAAAAAACTGATCAAAAGACGTGATTTTGTTGGCAATTACCGGTTTTTCGGGCATAACTTTTTTATATTTGATGCTACAAAGATGATTCAAATTGCAAAGTGGTAGAGAATTTCACGCCAGACAAACGGGCCATTGGAAGTTTTCCACTAGCTCTTATCGTTTTCCCGGAAAATACAAAAAACTGATCAAAAGACGTGATTTTGGTGCCAAATACCGGTTTTTCGGGCATAACTTTTTTATATTTGATGCTACAAAGATGATTCAAATTGCAAAGTTGTAGAGAATTTCACGCCCGACAAACGGGCCATTGGAAGTTTTCAACTAGCTCTTATCGTTTTCCCGGAAAATACAAAAAACTGATCAAAAGACGTGATTTTGTTGGCAATTACCGGTTTTTCGGGCATAACTTTTTTATATTTGATGCTACAAAGATGATTCAAATTGCAAAGTGGTAGAGAATTTCACGCCAGACAAACGGGCCATTGGAAGTTTTCCACTAGCCCTTATCGTTTTCCCGGAAAATACAAAAAACTGATCAAAAGACGTGATTTTGGTGCCAAATAACGGTTTTTCGGGCATAACTTTTTTATATTTGATGCTACAAAGATGATTCAAATTGCAAAGTTGTAGAGAATTTCAAGCCCGACAAACGGGCCATTGGCAGTTTTCCACTAGCTCTTATCGTTTTCCCGGAAATAATGAAAAACTGATCAAAAGACGTGATTTTGGTGCCAAGGCGCTAGCTGACGTCACGCTGACGTCCCGTAATTATTGAATTTTTGTGATATGCGCAATAGGAAATCGCTATTATTGAGAAATCTTTTGTCTTGATTTCCAAATTTGGTCGCGATCTGTTGTGCCGTTTTCCCACCGTAATCGTTAAATGGTCCGGTACAGCGCCTAACTATGCTCCGCACGTCGTGTTGATTGTGATTCCTTCGCTGTTAGTGAACCGATTGTGCTCAAATTTTCACTGGATCGTCCTGGATAGTGTCCGCAGATATTTGCCAAATTTGGTAGCAATCTGTTGTGTCGTTTTCCCGGAATTTTGTTCACAGACAGACAGACAGACATACATACCACACACAGACATCGCAAAAATCGGGTTTATTTCGACTATTTTGGGCATAAAACGTAACGAAAATTGTTTTTTTTTGCTAAATGCTACACGGTAACAATACCTTCCTTCTGGTGTAATTATTTTCCCGGAAAGTTATCGCATATTTCCACAATTTTATTGATTTATTAACACGAATCGACTTGTACTCATGAATCTGTAAATGTTGTGAATTGTGTGCTGAGTGTTAAAATTATTTGGAATAAATTGTTTTATTCCAAGTAATTTCCTGTTGCACACATCGTGGCTCGTGTGTGTAAAAGTATGCCCTTTCAATTCCTGCTCGCCTGTTCCGCGGTGTGTATGACACCGCTGCCGATGTGTGTACGTACACACGGCCCGCCAACACACACAAGCACATACGCATCCTGCTGAAAATGCCTGCAGGCCACATATCGTCATGTGTGTATAAAAATTACCTGTATGACCATATGCAACCCAATCAGCACGCTGTTGACCGAACTAGTTGCCTGTCGTCACTCCTGCTCTCCTATTCAAAAATTCGCTAGTTGCACCAGTTGATGAGTCGCGCGTTCTATTGTTCTTGGGGGACGCGCGCCTGCCGCCGCTCGCAGGCAGCATCTCTCGCAGGACCACACCGCAGCCAGTTCTCGCGCCTCCTGTTCGCCTGGTGCCGTTGGGTAGCCCCGGATGATTTATGTAGAGCACTTTTGGGCGTCGGGGGCAGTCTGTGCGGCCGCCAAACGGGGGCCGCCCGGAGGAGAAGGACAATTTCCGCATCTGGATGCGCGTCAAGTCGCGCCGACGTTCCTCTTTTTAAATAGGAGAGCAGGAGGTGGAAAAGGCATATTTTTGATCATTCAAAATTCGTATCGTGTCGACTGTAGATTTCTATATATATATATGATATGGTTTTAAATTAGTAACTGTACCATAGATGGCGGTAGTTTTCACGCCACCGAATAAACGTCCAAATGTGTCCATGAAAATTTGGTATTTACAGCCTTTAACGAGTAGTGAGATTCAGAAACCAACTAGAATCTGATAGCGGAAAGTGAGACCATACACGTGAAGAATGATTAATCGAGTGAAATGTAATCTAATCCGAAACAACATATAAAATCAATATGACATTTTTTTAAATTTAATAAACGTCCAAAGTTGACAGCACAGTAACCTGTAACAAATGGATCAAACAACTGATAATTTTAATTAGTGTATATTTGGTCACATACAGTTATATACGATATCTTAATTATCATATCATACATCTATATAGAAATTTACTTCTTAACGTTTTTGAGCAAAATGCCAAAAACTTTGAGAAAATGCGATTTTAGATCCAATTTCACAGTTTTCCCTATAACTTTCTTATTTTCTACGCTAAATAGATAATTCAAACACCAAACTTGTAGACAATTTTCCGCCCGACAAAACACCCGTTGGATGTTTTCCGCTATCTCTTACTGTTTTGCAGTAAAATGCTGAAAACTGTGAATAAATACCCACAATTCTTTCCGGCATAACATTTCTATTTGCAACGCTATAAAGATAATTCAAACTCATGATTATTATTCTTCTTCAGATTTCAGAAGGCTTGCGTGAAGTACGGAGTGCCCGATGTGGACCTCTTCCAAACCACTGATCTGTGGGACCGCAAGAACATTGCGTTGGTAACTACGACAATCTTCGCGGTGGGACGCACCGCGCACAGACACCCCGAATGGCGTGGACCTGTCTTGGGGCCTAAACCCTCAGACGAACACCGCAGGGACTGGACCGAGGAGCAACTACGTGCTGGTGAAGCTGTAATTGGTCTGCAAGCGGGTTCCAACAAGGGCGCCACGCAATCCGGCCAAAACTTTGGGGCATCCAGAAAAATCATTTTTGGAAAATAATTTTATTGTAGTAGAGAGTATTAATAAACCATTTTTTTGTTGCAAATTTGATTGTTATTTTTGTAATTCCTGTAATTCCATACACCTCCTGACCTATCAGTAAATGTTGGCCGAAATTCCGTGAAATTTCGACCAGAAAGTGAAAATGTTGTAAATATTTCATCCCGAGGTACGAAAGTGTTGGCGAATTTCACGAAAATCGGCCCAAAATTTAAGGATTTTTAAGATTTATGGTAAGAAGGGGGGAGTAGGGTGACCATAAATCTTAAATTTTTCTTAAATTTGGCCGAAATTCCGTGAAATTTCGACCAGAAAGTGAAAATGTTGTAAATATTTCATCCCGAGGTACGAAAGTGTTGGCGAATTTCACGAAAATCGGCCCAAAATTTAAGGATTTTTAAGATTTATGGTAAGAAGGGGGGAGTAGGGTGACCATAAATCTTAAATTTTTCTTAAATTTGGCCGAAATTCCGTGAAATTTTGACCAGAAAATGAAAATGTTGTAAATATTTCAACCCGAGATGCGAAAATGTTGGCGAATTTCACGAAAATCGGTCCAAAATTTAAGGATTTTTAAGATTTATGGTAAGAAGGGTGACCATAAATCTTAAATTTTTCTTAAATTTGGCTGAAATTCCGTGAAATTTCTGTAATTGGTCCAAACAGCATTGTTGATTTGGGTCTGTCAATACACTTGAATCATTGCTCGCCTAGTTAGAATACACAGGAGAGACAAAGTTCAAGCGTGCTGACACGACACGAGATGTGTTGAACTAGAAATAAAATGCGGTTAGATTCTCAATTTGTAGGCTCTGAAATACTCTACATTTTGATATATAAACCATCCCTCTAGTGTTAGAAATAAAAACGCTACAGAGTTTAAACCGAGAAAAGACGCGAAATTTCATCAATTTCACATTTGCTGGATGTTGTAGCGTGAAAATGGTAAGAGCTAGAGAAAAGTGCCTAAGCCTCAATTTGTAGGCCCTGAAGTGCTCTACATTTTGATATATAAACCATCCCTCTAGTGTTACAAATAAAAACGCTACCGAGTTTAAACCGAGAAAAGACGTGAAATTTCATCAATTTCACATTTGCTGGACGTTGTAGCGTGAAAACGGTAAGAGCTAGAGAAAAGTGCCTAAGCCTCAATTTGTAAGCCCTGAAATACTCTACATTTTGATATATAAACCATCCCTCTAGTGTTAGAAATAAAAACGCTACAGAGTTTAAACCGAGAAAAGACGTGTAATTTCATCAATTTCACATTTGCTGGACGTTGTAGCGTGAAAACGGTAAGAGCTAGAGAAAAGTGCCTAAGCCTCAATTTGTAAGCCCTGAAATGCTCTACATTTTGATATATAAACCATCCCTCTACTGTTACAAATAAAAACGCTACCGAGTTTAAACCGAGAAAAGACGTGTAATTTCATCAATTTCACATTTGCTGGACGTTGTAGCGTCAAAACGGTAAGAGCTAGAGAAAAGTCCCTAAGACTCAATTTGTAGGCCCTGATGTGCTCTACATTTTGATATATACACCACCCCTCTAGTGTTAGAAATAAAAACGCTACCGAGTTTAAACCGAGAAAAGACGTGAAATTTCATCAATTTCACATTTGCTGGACGTTGTAGCTTGAAAACGGTAAGAGCTAGAGAAAAGTGCCTAAGCCTCAATTTGTAGGCCCTGAAATACTCTACATTTTGAGATATAAACCATCCCTCCAGTGTTAGAAATAAAAACGCTACCGAGTTTAAACCGAGAAAAGACGTGAAATTTCATCAATTTCACATTTGCTGGACGTTGTAGCGCAAAAACGGTAAGAGCTAGAGAAAAGTGCCTAAGCCTCAATTTGTAGGCCCTGAAATACTCTACATTTTGATATATAAACCATCCCTCTAGTGTTAGAAATAAAAACGCTACCGAGTTTAAACCGAGAAAAGACGTGAAATTTCATCAATTTCACATTTGCTGGACGTTGTAGCGTCAAAACGGTAAGTGCTAGAGAAAAGTGCATAAACCTCAATTTGTAGGCCCTGAAATACTCTACATTTTGATATATAAACCATCCCCCTAGTGTTAGAAATAAAAACGCTACCGAGTTTAAACGAAGAAAAGACATGTAATTTCATCAATTTCACATTTACTGGATGTTGTAGCATCAAAACGGTAAGAGCTAGAGAAAAGTGCCTAAGCCTCAATTTGTAGGCCCTGAAATACTCTACATTTTGAGATATAAACCATCCCTCCAGTGTTAGAAATAAAAACGCTACCGAGTTTAAACCGAGAAAAGACGTGAAATTTCATCAATTTCACATTTGCTGGACGTTGTAGCGCAAAAACGGTAAGAGCTAGAGAAAAGTGCCTAAGCCTCAATTTGTAGGCCCTGAAATACTCTACATTTTGAGATATAAACCATCCCTCCAGTGTTAGAAATAAAAACGCTACCGAGTTTAAACCGAGAAAAGACGTGAAATTTCATCAATTTCACATTTGCTGGACGTTGTAGCGCAAAAACGGTAAGAGCTAGAGAAAAGTGCCTAAGCCTCAATTTGTAGGCCCTGAAATACTCTACATTTTGAGATATAAACCATCCCTCCAGTGTTAGAAATAAAAACGCTACCGAGTTTAAACCGAGAAAAGACGTGAAATTTCATCAATTTCACATTTGCTGGACGTTGTAGCGCAAAAACGGTAAGAGCTAGAGAAAAGTGCCTAAGCCTCAATTTGTAGGCCCTGAAATACTCTACATTTTGATATATAAACCATCCCTCTAGTGTTAGAAATAAAAACGCTACCGAGTTTAAACCGAGAAAAGACGTGAAATTTCATCAATTTCACATTTGCTGGACGTTGTAGCGCAAAAACGGTAAGAGCTAGAGAAAAGTGCCTAAGCCTCAATTTGTAGGCCCTGAAATACTCTACATTTTGAGATATAAACCATCCCTCCAGTGTTAGAAATAAAAACGCTACCGAGTTTAAACCGAGAAAAGACGTGAAATTTCATCAATTTCACATTTGCTGGACGTTGTAGCTTGAAAACGGTAAGAGCTAGAGAAAAGTGCCTAAGCCTCAATTTGTAGGCCCTGAAATACTCTACATTTTGATATATAAACCATCCCTCTAGTATTAGAAATAAAAACGCTACCGAGTTTAAACCGAGAAAAGACGTGAAATTTCATCAATTTCACATTTGCTGGACGTTGTAGCGCAAAAACGGTAAGAGCTAGAGAAAAGTGCCTAAGCCTCAATTTGTAGGCCCTGAAATACTCTACATTTTGAGATATAAACCATCCCTCCAGTGTTAGAAATAAAAACGCTACCGAGTTTAAACCGAGAAAAGACGTGAAATTTCATCAATTTCACATTTGCTGGACGTTGTAGCGCAAAAACGGTAAGAGCTAGAGAAAAGTGCCTAAGCCTCAATTTGTAGGCCCTGAAATACTCTACATTTTGATATATAAACCATCCCTCTAGTGTTAGAAATAAAAACGCTACCGAGTTTAAACCGAGAAAAGACGTGAAATTTCATCAATTTCACATTTGCTGGACGTTGTAGCGCAAAAACGGTAAGAGCTAGAGAAAAGTGCCTAAGCCTCAATTTGTAGGCCCTGAAATACTCTACATTTTGAGATATAAACCATCCCTCCAGTGTTAGAAATAAAAACGCTACCGAGTTTAAACCGAGAAAAGACGTGAAATTTCATCAATTTCACATTTGCTGGACGTTGTAGCGCAAAAACGGTAAGAGCTAGAGAAAAGTGCCTAAGCCTCAATTTGTAGGCCCTGAAATACTCTACATTTTGATATATAAACCATCCCTCTAGTGTTAGAAATAAAAACGCTACCGAGTTTAAACCGAGAAAAGACGTGAAATTTCATCAATTTCACATTTGCTGGACGTTGTAGCGCAAAAACGGTAAGAGCTAGAGAAAAGTGCCTAAGCCTCAATTTGTAGGCCCTGAAATACTCTACATTTTGAGATATAAACCATCCCTCCAGTGTTAGAAATAAAAACGCTACCGAGTTTAAACCGAGAAAAGACGTGAAATTTCATCAATTTCACATTTGCTGGACGTTGTAGCGCAAAAACGGTAAGAGCTAGAGAAAAGTGCCTAAGCCTCAATTTGTAGGCCCTGAAATACTCTACATTTTGAGATATAAACCATCCCTCCAGTGTTAGAAATAAAAACGCTACCGAGTTTAAACCGAGAAAAGACGTGAAATTTCATCAATTTCACATTTGCTGGACGTTGTAGCTTGAAAACGGTAAGAGCTAGAGAAAAGTGCCTAAGCCTCAATTTGTAGGCCCTGAAATACTCTACATTTTGATATATAAACCATCCCTCTAGTATTAGAAATAAAAACGCTACCGAGTTTAAACCGAGAAAAGACGTGAAATTTCATCAATTTCACATTTGCTGGACGTTGTAGCGTGAAAACGGTAAGAGCTAGAGAAAAGTGCCTAAGCCTCAATTTGTAGGCCCTGAAATACTCTACATTTTGAGATATAAACCATCCCTCCAGTGTTAGAAATAAAAACGCTACCGAGTTTAAACCGAGAAAAGACGTGAAATTTCATCAATTTCACATTTGCTGGACGTTGTAGCGCAAAAACGGTAAGAGCTAGAGAAAAGTGCCTAAGCCTCAATTTGTAGGCCCTGAAATACTCTACATTTTGAGATATAAACCATCCCTCCAGTGTTAGAAATAAAAACGCTACCGAGTTTAAACCGAGAAAAGACGTGAAATTTTATCAATTTCACATTTGCTGGACGTTGTAGCGCAAAAACGGTAAGAGCTAGAGAAAAGTGCCTAAGCCTCAATTTGTAGGCTCTGAAATACTCTACATTTTGAGATATAAACCATCCCTCCAGTGTTAGAAATAAAAACGCTACCGAGTTTAAACCGAGAAAAGACGTGAAATTTCATCAATTTCACATTTGCTGGACGTTGTAGCGTCAAAACGGTAAGAGCTAGAGAAAAGTGCCTAAGCCTCAATTTGTAGGCCCTGAAATACTCTACATTTTGATATATAAACCATCCCTCTAGTGTTAGAAATAAAAACGCTACCGAGTTTAAACCGAGAAAAGACGTGAAATTTCATCAATTTCACATTTGCTGGACGTTGTAGCGCAAAAACGGTAAGAGCTAGAGAAAAGTGCCTAAGCCTCAATTTGTAGGCCCTGAAATACTCTACATTTTAAGATATAAACCATCCCTCCAGTGTTAGAAATAAAAACGCTACCGAGTTTAAACCGACAAAAGACGTGAAATTTCATCAATTTCACATTTGCTGGACGTTGTAGCTTGAAAACGGTAAGAGCTAGAGAAAAGTGCCTAAGCCTCAATTTGTAGGCCCTGAAATACTCTACATTTTGAGATATAAACCATGCCTCTAGTGTTAGAAATAAAAACGCTACCGAGTTTAAACCGAGAAAAGACGTGAAATTTCATCAATTTCACATTTGCTGGACGTTGTAGCGCAAAAACGGTAAGAGCTAGAGAAAAGTGCCTAAGCCTCAATTTGTAGGCCCTGAAATACTCTACATTTTGATATATAAACCATCCCTCTAGTGTTAGAAATAAAAACGCTACCGAGTTTAAACCGAGAAAAGACGTGAAATTTCATCAATTTCACATTTGCTGGACGTTGTAGCGTGAAAACGGTAAGAGCTAGAGAAAAGTGCCTAAGCCTCCATTTGTAAGCCATGAAATACTCTACATTTTGATATATAAACCATCCCTCTAGTGTTAGAAATAAAAACGCTACCGAGTTTAAACCGAGAAAAGACGTGAAATTTCATCAATTTCACATTTGCTGGACGTTGTAGCGCAAAAACGGTAAGAGCTAGAGAAAAGTGCCTAAGCCTCAATTTGTAGGCCCTGAAATACTCTACATTTTGAGATATAAACCATCCCTCCAGTGTTAGAAATAAAAACGCTACCGAGTTTAAACCGAGAAAAGACGTGAAATTTCATCAATTTCACATTTGCTGGACGTTGTAGCGCAAAAACGGTAAGAGCTAGAGAAAAGTGCCTAAGCCTCAATTTGTAGGCCCTGAAATACTCTACATTTTGAGATATAAACCATCCCTCCAGTGTTAGAAATAAAAACGCTACCGAGTTTAAACCGAGAAAAGACGTGAAATTTCATCAATTTCACATTTGCTGGACGTTGTAGCGCAAAAACGGTAAGAGCTAGAGAAAAGTGCCTAAGCCTCAATTTGTAGGCCCTGAAATACTCTACATTTTGAGATATAAACCATGCCTCTAGTGTTAGAAATAAAAACGCTACCGAGTTTAAACCGAGAAAAGACGTGAAATTTCATCAATTTCACATTTGCTGGACGTTGTAGCGTGAAAACGGTAAGAGCTAGAGAAAAGTGCCTAAGCCTCAATTTGTAGGCCCTGAAATACTCAACATTTTGATATATAAACCATCCCTCTAGTGTTAGAAATAAAAACGCTACCGAGTTTAAACCGAGAAAAGACGTGAAATTTCATCAATTTCACATTTGCTGGACGTTGTAGCGCAAAAACGGTAAGAGCTAGAGAAAAGTGCCTAAGCCTCAATTTGTAGGCCCTGAAATACTCTACATTTTGAGATATAAACCATCCCTCCAGTGTTAGAAATAAAAACGCTACCGAGTTTAAACCGAGAAAAGACGTGAAATTTCATCAATTTCACATTTGCTGGACGTTGTAGCGTGAAAACGGTAAGAGCTAGAGAAAAGTGCCTAAGCCTCAATTTGTAAGCCATGAAATACTCTACATTTTGATATATAAACCATCCCTCTAGTGTTAGAAATAAAAACGCTACCGAGTTTAAACCGAGAAAAGACGTGAAATTTCATCAATTTCACATTTGCTGGACGTTGTAGCGCAAAAACGGTAAGAGCTAGAGAAAAGTGCCTAAGCCTCAATTTGTAGGCCCTGAAATACTCTACATTTTGATATATAAACCATCCCTCTAGTGTTAGAAATAAAAACGCTACCGAGTTTAAACCGAGAAAAGACGTGAAATTTCATCAATTTCACATTTGCTGGACGTTGTAGCGTGAAAACGGTAAGAGCTAGAGAAAAGTGCCTAAGCCTCAATTTGTAAGCCATGAAATACTCTACATTTTGATATATAAACCATCCCTCTAGTGTTAGAAATAAAAACGCTACCGAGTTTAAACCGAGAAAAGACGTGAAATTTCATCAATTTCACATTTGCTGGACGTTGTAGCGCAAAAACGGTAAGAGCTAGAGAAAAGTGCCTAAGCCTCAATTTGTAGGCCCTGAAATACTCTACATTTTGAGATATAAACCATCCCTCCAGTGTTAGAAATAAAAACGCTACCGAGTTTAAACCGAGAAAAGACGTGAAATTTCATCAATTTCACATTTGCTGGACGTTGTAGCGCAAAAACGGTAAGAGCTAGAGAAAAGTGCCTAAGCCTCAATTTGTAGGCCCTGAAATACTCTACATTTTGATATATAAACCATCCCTCTAGTGTTAGAAATAAAAACGCTACCGAGTTTAAACCGAGAAAAGACGTGAAATTTCATCAATTTCACACTTGCTGGACGTTGTAGCGTCAAAACGGTAAGAGCTAGAGAAAAGTGCCTAAGCCTCAATTTGTAGGCCCTGAAATACTCTACATTTTGATATATAAACCATCCTTCTAGTGTTAGAAATAAAAACGCTACCGAGTTTAAACCGAGAAAAGACGTGAAATTTCATCAATTTCACATTTGCTGGACGTTGTAGCGTGAAAACGGTAAGAGCTAGAGAAAAGTGCCTAAGCCTCAATTTGTAGGCCCTGAAATACTCTACATTTTGATATATAAACCATCCCTCTAGTGTTACAAATAAGAACGCTACCGAGTTTAAACCGAGAAAAGACGTGAAATTTCATCAATTTCACATTTGCTGGACGTTGTAGCGTGAAAACGGTAAGAGCTAGAGAAAAGTGCCTAAGCCTCAATTTGTAGGCCCTGAAATACTCTACATTTTGATATATAAACCATCCCTCTAGTGTTATAAATAAGAACGCTACCGAGTTTAAACCGAGAAAAGTCGTGAAATTTCATCAATTTCACATTTGCTGGACGTTGTAGCGTCAAAACGGTAAGAGCTAGAGAAAAGTGCCTAAGCCTCAATTTGTAGGCCCTGAAATACTCTACATTTTGAGATATAAACCATCCCTCTAGTGTTAGAGATAAAAACGCTACCGAGTTTAAACCGAGAAAAGACGTGAAATTTCATCAATTTCACATTTGCTGGACGTTGTAGCGTGAAACCGGTAAGAGCTAGAGAAAAGTGCCTAAGCCTCAATTTGTAGGCCCTGAAATGCTCTACATTTTGATATATAAACCATCCCTCTAGTGTTAGAAATAAAAACGCTACCGAGTTTAAACCGAGAAAAGACGTGAAATTTCATCAATTTCACATTTGCTGGACGTTGTAGCGTCAAAACGGTAAGAGCTAGAGAAAAGTGCCTAAGCCTCAATTTGTAGGCCCTGAAATACTCTACATTTTGATATATAAACCATCCCTCTAGTGTTAGAAATAAAAACGCTACCGAGTTTAAACCGAGAAAAGACGTGAAATTTCATCAATTTCACATTTGCTGGACGTTGTAGCGCAAAAACGGTAAGAGCTAGAGAAAAGTGCCTAAGCCTCAATTTGTAGGCCCTGAAATGCTCTAGATTTTGATATATAAACCACCCGTCTAGTGTTACAAATAAAAATGCTATAGAGTTTAAAACGGGCAAAAAGGTATATAATATATATATATATATATATTATATATATATATATATATATTATATATATATATATATATATATATATATATATATTATATATATATATATATTATATATATATATATATATATATATATATATATATATATATATATATATTTATATATAAATAGAAATATAACGGTCTGAAAAAATATCTGGTACTACACGACTTTCCGAATTACATAAGACATTTTAAGAAAATTGTACAATATTTGAGATTTAATAATATTTAACAATATTTGACGATATTTAATAATATACGACACCTCACTTGAGTTGCAAGTTAAATGGAGGTGCGATTGTGAGTTGATAATTACTAGTTAGATAGAGTAGCGATTAGAACTTGATCACACCTCTATTTTTTTAATTTGCAACATACACACACATAAATTGAATAGCAGAGATGCATAAACATACATACACACACACATTTAATATACAAAAAATAGCTTACTTGATCCAGTTAAGAAGTAGATTATTGTAAATAAATAAATACAACAGGAAATAATTTAAATATTTCTATCTATATTAAATATAATTTTACAATTGAATGGTGTCAGAAGTTATTTTTTTTATTTTAATGATATAAATATTATAAATAAAAAAGCGATATCGGTTTCCAGCAGTACATCCATATGTGGTTTTGTTTTTGTTTAGTAGTGCAACTGCCTACTCAAAAACAATTTTTTTTTTTACAAAAACAATACGAAAACAAAACAAAAACGAAGGATTCTTAACGAAGCGTAGTACAAAAACTCTTTTTCCGGGGAAAAGCGTATACAACTTATCATATAAATATGTACAAAAAATTATTGGGTGCCGTTATACATTTTTGGGGGGGGAATTGGGAGGGTATGTTACAGGAGATTTGTCTAACCTAAACGAAGAAAAATATTTGTACTTGAAACAGAACAAATCTACACATTTAAACTCTCGTCTTGTATTTTTTATCAACTATGTAAAAAAATATATATAGTGGTTTTTTTTTAATAGGGCCCTAGCTACGAATGTTTTTTATTTAGTATATTAAAAAACATTGGTATTGGAAGACTACGCTATTTATGGTAGGGCCTTAAATTTCGTACGTTTAAAGTAAAATTGACTAGAAAATCTGTGCAAAATTTTGTGTTTTTTTTTCTTTTATATATCTGTGTGTATGAAAGAGTTTGTTTGTTTTATGTGTTGAAATGTTAAGAAAGGAACGCTCTGACAGTCGCTTCAAGCTCTCTCCTGCACACGGCGCACTTGTCGAGCGCGACCGCGCAGTCCACGCAGGCCACCATGTGCCCGCACGGCAGAAACACCACGCCGACCTCCTTCGCGTAGCAGATCTTGCACACGGTGGATTTGGGTGATTCCGGGGTTTCTTTGGTTGTTGCTTCGTCGGCGACAGCGGCCTTGGGGCTTTCGCCGGCCGCCGTCGACGAGCCATCACTAGGTGCGTTAGGAACGGAAATGCCTTCAGCCTGTTCGGAGGTGAGAACGGCCTCTTGTTTAGTGCAAACCTCCCGGATGAAATCGCGCGACTTGTTTAGTTGAAGGAAGGCGCATTTGGGGAACCATTTGGCGTGTTGCTCCCATGGTAAATCGGATTCCTCCCAATTCTTCAGCCCTCCGCCACAATGGAAACATACGGTTTGATCACCTTTGCCGGTGTAGAAGAAGCCGGCTTCCGCGAGTGCTTTCGGGCGTTGCTTTAGGGACACCGGCCACTCCTCAAATGTGTTTAGTCGGCTCGCGATGGGGGCGTACTGCTGGTACGAAGGACTATGGGTTTGTATGGTGAATTTTGATAAGTCTATGCTACTGTTTGAAGGGCCTTCGTTTTCTGGGTATGAGTTCGGGCGTAGAGTTATGCCGTGCATACCGCATGTGTCGTACCCTTCGGTAGACGTGGGTAACGGGCTTCCTGACATTGGGATGTTCCCACAGGTGTTAGGAGCTCTTATAAAAGGACAACTAGGCTGCCACTTCCTGTGGTCCTCCATAGCGTCATCACCGCGCTCCCATTTGCCCAGCTCGATACTACAAAATGCGCATTTAACCACATCATCTTTTTTGGTGAAAAACAATCCAGCGCCAGCCAGAAGGTTCTTGTTCATAAAATCCAATGGCCAGTCGGAATACGTATTTAGACGCGCTTGCTCGTAATACATAGGCCTAGTCCCATAATCCGTTTCTGTTGTAGCTGATTTAATTAGTAAATTTGATTGCATTAGACTGGGCCGCGCCACTTCAGTCATTATACTTCTTGGGGGGTTGTAGTTGCTGCAGCGTCAATACCCGTTACAATCTGTAAAGAAAATTAACAAAATTAGTTACTGCACGCCACTGGGATACGGAATGCGACCCCGCCGCAGCACGGTACTCCTTTTTTTCGTATCCGGCGCTCGGTCATTGATGTGATCTCGCTGGAATGTGGTAGGGCAGGCCGGCTAGGGCTCGGCGGGGGCGCGCGGTGACCGGCGGCACGGAATGCTCCAAGTCGTGAATGGTTTCTAAAACGCTCGTTGTAACGGCGCCCTCCCCCCACACGCCGCGGAGAGTATGCGAGAGTGAGCCCCCCACACACACACACACGCGAAGAACACCGGCGACCATTTTACTCTACTTAAGGCACTTTGCGAGTGCACGCAAACTTAAAAACAGGATGAGAGACTTCCTTTCCAGAACAATTGCAATTCATGTCTTATGAAATATTGTAGGCACTTTGTAAATATTATTGTCACAATCTTTTATAAATTATAGAATTGATAATTGATTGTTAAAATTTCTTTCTGGCAAAAGAATCTAACTAGAAAGCCAAAGGTGCCTTTAAATTATGCCAATTCAAATCACTGCTGTATAAGGAAGGTATTGTTATGGCGAACAATTGCTAATTTTGAATTTTCTTTACGTTACAGGACTAATATAGTCGAAATAGACATATTTTTGGAAAATGTCTGCATGTGTGTCTATGTGTAAAAATGTTTCTGCTGTGAACAGAATTCAGAGAAAGCAGTGTGTTGAGAATGAAATAAAAAAAAATTCAAGATTTATTGTCCCATACCTACCACTTTCTTACAATTTCAAGCCACTTGAAATAAAAATTGAGATTTTTTGAAATTTATTAACCCATGTATCTTTAGATTATTTATTATTATTTTACTTCAAGCGGCTTGAAATAAAAAATAAAGATTTTGAGCCAAGCTATCTTTTGTATGGGTTAATAAATCATGAAAATTCCCAATTTTTATTTCAAGCAACTTGAAATTGTTTGAATTTAGTTTGTATGTGTCAATAAATCTTGAAAAATCTCAATTTTTATTTCAAACAACTTGAATTTGTATGAATTTATTTTGTATGTGTCAATAAATCTTGAAAAATCTCAATGTTTATTTCAAGCAACTTGAAATTGTATGAATTCAGTTTGTATGTGTCAATAAATCCTGAAAAATCTCAATTTTTATTTCAAGCAACTTGAAATTGTATGAATTTAGTTTGTATGTGTCAATAAATCCTGAAAAATCTCAATTTTTATTTCAAGCAACTTGAAATTGTATGAATTTAGTTTGTATGGGTCAATAAATCCTGAAAAATCTCAATTTTTATTTCAAGCAACTTGAAATTGTATGAATTTAGTTTGTATGGGTCAATAAATCTTGAAAAATCTTAATGTTTATTTCAAGCAACTTGAAATTGTATGAATTTATTTTGTATGTATCAATAAATCTTGAAAAATCCCAATTTTTATTTCAAGCAACTTGAAATTGTATGAATTTAGTTTGTATGGGTCAATAAATCTTGAAAAATCTTAATGTTTATTTCAAGCAACTTGAAATTGTATGAATTTATTTTGTATGTATCAATAAATCTTGAAAAATCCCAATTTTTATTTCAAGCAACTTGAAATTGTATGAATTTAGTTTGTATGTGTCAGTAAATCCTGAAAAATCTCAATTTTTGTTTCAAGCAACTTGAAATTGTATGAATTTAGTTTGTATGTGTCAATAAATCCTGAAAAATCTCAATTTATATTTCAAGCAACTTGAATTTGTATGAATTTAGTTTGTATGTTTCAATAAATCTTGAAAAATCTCAATGTTTATTTCAAACAACTTGAAATTGTATGAATTCAGTTTGTATATGTCAATAAATCCTGAAAAATCTCAATTTTTATTTCAAGCAACTTGAAATTGTATGAATTTAGTTTGTATGTGTCAATAAATCTTGAAAAATCTCAATTTTTATTTCAAACAACTTGAAATTGTATGAATTTAGTTTGTATGTGTCAATAAATCCTGAAAAATCTCAATTTTTATTTCAAATAACTTGAAATTGTATGAATTTAGTTTGTATGTGTCAATAAATCCTGAAAAATCTCAATTTTTATTTCAAGCAACTTGAAATTGTATGAATTCAGTTTGTATGTGTCAATAAATCCTGAAAAATCTCAATTTTTATTTCAAATAACTTGAAATTGTATGAATTTAGTTTGTATGTGTCAATAAATCCTGAAAAATCTCAATTTTTATTTCAAGCAACTTGAAATTGTATGAATTCAGTTTGTATGTGTCAATAAATCCTGAAAAATCTCAATTTTTATTTCAAGCAACTTGAAATTGTATGAATTTAGTTTGTATGTGTCAATAAATCCTGAAAAATCTCAATTTTTATTTCAAGCAACTTGAAATTGTATGAATTCAGTTTGTATGTGTCAATAAATCCTGAAAAATCTCAATTTTTATTTCAAATAACTTGAAATTGTATGAATTTAGTTTGTATGTGTCAATAAATCCTGAAAAATCTCAATTTTTATTTCAAGCAACTTGAAATTGTATGAATTCAGTTTGTATGTGTCAATAAATCCTGAAAAATCTCAATTTTTATTTCAAGCAACTTGAAATTGTATGAATTTAGTTTGTATGTGTCAATAAATCCTGAAAAATCTCAATTTTTATTTCAAGCAACTTGAAATTGTATGAATTTAGTTTGTATGGGTCAATAAATCCTGAAAAATCTCAATTTTTATTTCAAGCAACTTGAAATTGTATGAATTTAGTTTGTATGGGTCAATAAATCTTGAAAAATCTTAATGTTTATTTCAAGCAACTTGAAATTGTATGAATTTATTTTGTATGTATCAATAAATCTTGAAAAATCCCAATTTTTATTTCAAGCAACTTGAAATTGTATGAATTTAGTTTGTATGTGTCAGTAAATCCTGAAAAATCTCAATTTTTGTTTCAAGCAACTTGAAATTGTATGAATTTAGTTTGTATGTGTCAATAAATCCTGAAAAATCTCAATTTATATTTCAAGCAACTTGAATTTGTATGAATTTAGTTTGTATGTTTCAATAAATCTTGAAAAATCTCAATGTTTATTTCAAACAACTTGAAATTGTATGAATTCAGTTTGTATATGTCAATAAATCCTGAAAAATCTCAATTTTTATTTCAAGCAACTTGAAATTGTATGAATTTAGTTTGTATGTGTCAATAAATCTTGAAAAATCTCAATTTTTATTTCAAACAACTTGAAATTGTATGAATTTAGTTTGTATGTGTCAATAAATCCTGAAAAATCTCAATTTTTATTTCAAATAACTTGAAATTGTATGAATTTAGTTTGTATGTGTCAATAAATCCTGAAAAATCTCAATTTTTATTTCAAGCAACTTGAAATTGTATGAATTCAGTTTGTATGTGTCAATAAATCCTGAAAAATCTCAATTTTTATTTCAAATAACTTGAAATTGTATGAATTTAGTTTGTATGTGTCAATAAATCCTGAAAAATCTCAATTTTTATTTCAAGCAACTTGAAATTGTATGAATTCAGTTTGTATGTGTCAATAAATCCTGAAAAATCTCAATTTTTATTTCAAACAACTTGAAATTGTATGAATTTAGTTTGTATGTGTCAATAAATCTTGAAAAATCTCAATTTTTATTTCAAGCAACTTGAAATTGTATGAATTTAGTTTGTATGTGTCAATAAATCTTGAAAAATTTCAATTTTTATTTCAAGCAACTTGAAATTATATGAATTTAGTTTGTATGGCTCAATAAATCCTGAAAAATATCAATTTTTATTTCAAGCAACTTGAAATTGTATGAATTTAGTTTGTATGTGTCAATAAATACTGAAAAATCTCAATTTTTATTTCAAGCAACTTGAAATTGTATGAATTTAGTTTGTATGTGTCAATATATCCTGAAAAATCTCAATTTTAATTTCAAGCAACTTGAAATTGTATGAATTTAGTTTGTATGTGTCAATAAATCCTGAAAAATCTCAATTTTTATTTCAAACAACTTGAAATTGTATGAATTTAGTTTGTATGTGTCAATAAATCTTGAAAAATCTCAATTTTTATTTCAAGCAACTTGAAATTGTATGAATTTAGTTTGTATGTGTCAATAAATCTTGAAAAATTTCAATTTTTATTTCAAGCAACTTGAAATTGTATGAATTTAGTTTGTATGTGTCAATAAATCCTGAAAAATCTCAATTTTTATTTCAAACAACTTGAAATTGTATGAATTTAGTTTGTATGTGTCAATAAATCTTGAAAAATCTCAATTTTTATTTCAAGCAACTTGAAATTGTATGAATTTAGTTTGTATGTGTCAATAAATCTTGAAAAATTTCAATTTTTATTTCAAGCAACTTGAAATTATATGAATTTAGTTTGTATGGCTCAATAAATCCTGAAAAATATCAATTTTTATTTCAAGCAACTTGAAATTGTATGAATTTAGTTTGTATGTGTCAATAAATACTGAAAAATCTCAATTTTTATTTCAAGCAACTTGAAATTGTATGAATTTAGTTTGTATGTGTCAATATATCCTGAAAAATCTCAATTTTAATTTCAAGCAACTTGAAATTGTATGAATTTAGTTTGTATGTGTCAATAAATCCTGAAAAATCTCAATTTTTATTTCAAACAACTTGAAATTGTATGAATTTAGTTTGTATGTGTCAATAAATCTTGAAAAATCTCAATTTTTATTTCAAGCAACTTGAAATTGTATGAATTTAGTTTGTATGTGTCAATAAATCTTGAAAAATTTCAATTTTTATTTCAAGCAACTTGAAATTATATGAATTTAGTTTGTATGGCTCAATAAATCCTGAAAAATATCAATTTTTATTTCAAGCAACTTGAAATTGTATGAATTTAGTTTGTATGTGTCAATAAATACTGAAAAATCTCAATTTTTATTTCAAGCAACTTGAAATTGTATGAATTTAGTTTGTATGTGTCAATATATCCTGAAAAATCTCAATTTTAATTTCAAGCAACTTGAAATTGTATGAATTTAGTTTGTATGTGACAATAAATCCTGAAAAATCTCAATTTTTATTTCAAGCAACTTGAAATTATATAAATTTAGTTTGTATGTGTCAATAAATCCTGAAAAATCTCAATTTTTATTTCAAGCAACTTGAAATTGTATGAATTTAGTTTGTATGTGTCAATAAATCCTGAAAAATCTCAATTTTTATTTCAAGCAACTTGAAATTGTATGAATTTAGTTTGTATGTGTCAATAAATCCTGAAAAATCTCAATTTTTATTTCAAGCAACTTGAAATTGCATGAATTTAGTTTGTATGGGTCAATAAATCTTGAAAAATCACTTGACTTATTGAATTAAAGAATGTTTTTCTATATTTATTCGACCTGAAGAGGTTATACAGTCTTTTATTTGAAAAATATTCCCTTTCGGATGACGTGAATTTCACCAAATAATTATATAATTTACAATTTACCAAATTTACAAATTACCTCGTATGATAAAGAAACATTTACTGATAAATGACTTAATTTTCTAAATCTAGTCGTCTATGAATTTCCCCCTCCCGTTAACGTGTTTCATTTGTAAAATAAAAGGTCGTCGTGCATCCGGTTGAACAGGAAGTAGACTGCACGTAAATGTTTTAATTGTTGTTTTAAAACAAATGCCACCCCCCCTCTTAATCCTTGAATATATAATTGTCTTAACTGTGCCGTAAAATATGGTACACAAACCACTTAAAAATCAAAATCAATACAAGTCAAAATAATCAATATTAATTACCACATTTTTCGAAAAATGTAAATATTTACATGTAAAAAGTGATTAGGTGGATAGAAAATTGTGATGATTAGGTCGGATAATCATCACAATTTTCTATCCGCCTAATCACTTTTTACATGTAAATATTTACATTTTTCGACTCCAACCAATGACGGGGCTAAAACTGCGCCGTTATTATCGACTCATGCGGTGGAACAGCTGCCGCCTTCATCGCCGCCGCTAAATTCCAAAATCGCAGCTGGCCACGTAGGCGCGCACCGACAAAAAAAAGCCTGCACACTGACAGCGCCCGCGTACCAATGGCCGCCGCCGCCGCCAACGAGGGCCCCCCGCAAAGATAACCTAACCGATTACAGCAAAAAAAAAACCGACGAAACCGCAAACACTCGGGACGAAAATAGAAATCGCAACACATACATACAGCGCGCTGTAAATGTATGTGTGTCAAATTAACCCGTTTGACATATGGCAGCCTGCTCGCGCTTACAAAAATCTCCCGAAACTCACGCTTTAACGGGGGTACTTGCCTCACGTATGCACATCCCGCGGGGGGCTTTTCACCACAATTTCCACCGTTTCAGGGCGACGATTTCCATCACACAAGCCCGCACGCAGCACACATACACACACACCGTGGGAAACTCTAGCCGAACACTGGGCGACGCAACGTTGCCGTACGGCCAGCGCACCGTTCAATCCGGCGGCGACGGGCCCGCGCCGTTGCCGCCACCAGCGGAAACTCTGCGGACCGCGGGTTAAAGTTGCAATCGCGTGTTATCTTATCGGAAATGTGGTAAACAGGCGCCCACTTGGCTTGAAAATGTGTATATTTAAACAACAATGATATTTGCCCGCGAGTGCCATTAGTAATCCCAGTCTAAAGTCGAATAAACAAATGGTCAGTGGCGGGGAAAATTTAATACCACAAACTAATCACTTAATAATTATAATTTATTTAAGTAACTCTAATAATGTACTTAAATATTCCGTTTATAAAGCAATTACTTGTGAATTTATCTACTTTTTAATATATTTGTGCGTATTCTAGGGATTTTATTATTTGAAATTCATGGTTCATTGATTAACAGTAAACTGTAACAAAAGTTTGGTTCACACAACTGAAAATTTGTGTATATTTGGTTACATACAGTGTAAGTCCTTTAGCATAAGTTTTAGTAGAACTATGTTCAGCTTTTACTGTGGCCAATCACGTGTCTTTTATTCAAGACATGATAGTTCATGGTACAAAACCATGATAGTTCATGGTACAAAACGAATATAACACATAAATTTCTTTTTTGATCTTGACGAATCTAGTATAATGTATTTCAAGCTTAATATTGTTAAAATAGCTTTCTACCTTGAAATTACTTATGGATTATCAGTTGACATTTAGTATTTTGCTAATGTACTAGGAATTTTGTGGTTTAGTGCTTTGAAAATACATTTGGGCGAGAAGTACTTGTACTGTATTACAGATTTTCTAATTGTGGACCGTGGATTTGTTTAAAGAAAACCATTGTTTTTACATACTTACATACTACAGAATACTTTAATATACAGCGATAGACATGTTACTCGTCTCGCTTACAGTGTAAAACTCTTCGTCTCTGACGATATCATGCTCCCTCTCCTCTCACGCATCATACCAACTTAAGGGTGGTAAATATATATATATATATATATATATATATATATATACAAAACTAGATGGAATAGTACTTGATATGTATAATTATTGTTGAATAGATTTAGGCTCGGTTTTCTAAAGGCAGGTAACTATAATTAGATGTTGCAAAAAATGTTTTTAACTTTTCATTTCATAGCGTCATGTACCTCTGTTTATATATGTGGCAACGTCGCATATTATGTGTCAAAGTTGGCAAAAGTGAAGTTACAAAAAGTGGCATACTTTTTTTTGAAACTTGAATAATTTTATTTCACGATAGAAAGTTGTGTTTCATCTCATTTTGAAGGTCTTTTAATTCCAAAGACAAGTCTACAAGAATATTGTAATACAAAGTGTATCGTTGTGGCGGTAAAGTCGATGAAGAGAAGAAATATAAAATGAAAATTATCCTATCAAAATGAACTAAAGTCCGTTCGATAGACAATTTAGAACAAAATCAAAAATCCTACTACAATTTTTACCTTAAAACAAACGATAAACCTGTCACATGATAAATTGTAAAAGTGCTACAAAATCGGTAAACTACCGTCTGTTATGTCAAAATTGGGGCGCTCCAAGAAGGGGGTTGCCACTGAAGCTCATGTCATTTGATTGGAAATATAATCTAGATGGCGGAAAATGTATCGATATTGTTTAAAATTGAACCAGAAAAGCTACAGAGCTTGGCAAATTTTTGAAACTTGGAACATTTTATTTCATGATAGAAAGTTGTGTTTGGTCTCATTTTGTAGGTCTTTTAATTCCAAAGAAATGTATACAAAAATATTATTATAAAAAGTTTACCATTACGGCGGCAAAACCGAAGAAGTGATGAAAAATAAAATAAAAATCGTCCTATATAAATGAACTAAAGTCTGTTGGATAGACAATTTCAAACGAAATAAAAAATACTAATACAATTTTACTATAAAACAAAAGATAAACCTGTTACATGATAAATTATAAAAGTGCTACGAAAGTGCCAAAACTACCGTTTATTACATCAAAATTAGGGCCGCCCTAGAAGGGGGATGCCACTGAAACTCATGTCATTTAATTGAAAATATAATCTAGATGGCAGAAAATTTATTGAGATGGTTTCAAATTAAACCGAAAAAGCTACAGAGCTTGGCAAATTTTTGAAACTTGCAAAATTTAATTTCATCATAGTAAGTTGCGTTTGGCCTCATCTTGTAGGTCTTTTAATTCCAAAGACAAGCCCACAACAATATTGTTACAAAAAATTTACCATTGCAGCGGTAAAGCCGAAGAAGTGAAGGAAAATTAAATAAAACTTGTCCTATTAAAATTAATTAAAGTCTGTTGGATACACAATTTATAACGAAATAAAAAATCCTAATACTATTTTGTCCCAAAACAAAAGATAAACTTGTCACATGACAAATTAAAAAAATTATATAAATCGATGACAATACCAAAAGTATGCTAGTTTGCGTCGAAATTGAGGCCATCCCAGAAATGACCTAACACTGAAAGTAATATCATTTGATTGGAAATATAGTCTAGATGGCGGCAAAAATATAGTGATTGTTTTAAATTGTCCCTGAAAAGCTACAGGGCTTGGCAAATTTTAGGAACATGAAAAATTTTATTTCATGATAGAAAGTTGTGTTTGGCTTCATTTTGTAGGTCTTTTAATTCCAAAGAAATGTCCACAAAAATATTGTTATAAAAAGTTTACCATTGCGACGGCAAAGCCGAAGAAATGAAGAAAAATAAAATAAAAATTGTCCTATTAAAATGAACTAAAATCTGTAGGATAGACAATTTCAAAAGAAATAAAAAATACGAATATAATTTTACCCTAAAACAAAAGACAAACCCGTCACATGACAAATTATAAAAGTAATATAAATTGGTAAAAATAACAAATACTATACTAGTTTGCGTCGAAATTGGGCCCGTCCCAGAAATGACCTAGCACTGAAAGTAATATCATTTGATTGGAAATATAGTCTAGATAGCGGCAAAAATCTAGAGATTGTTTTAAATTGTCCCGAAAAAGCTATAGAGCTTGGCAAATTTTTTAAACATGTATAATTTTATTTCATAATAGAAGGTTGTGTTTGGCCTCATTTTGTAAGTCTTTTAATTCGAAAGAAATGTCCACAAAAACATTGTTATAAAAAGTTTACCATTGCGGCGGTAAAGTCGAAGAAGTGAAGAAAAATAAAATAAAAATTGTCGTATTAAAATGAACTAAAGTCGGTTAGATAGACAATTTCAAAAGAAATAAAAAATACGAATACAATTTTACCCTAAAACAAAAGACAAACCCGTCACATGACAAATTATAAAAGTAATATAAATTGGTAAAAATAACAAATACTATACTAGTTTGCGTCGAAATTGGGCCCGTCCCAGATATGACCCAGCACAGAAAGTAATATCATTTGATTGGAAATATAGTCTAGATAACGGTAAAAATCTAGAGATTGTTTTAAATTGTCCCGGAAAAACTACAGAGCTTGGCAAATTTTTTAAACATGTATAATTTTATTTCATAATAGAAGGTTGTGTTTGGCTTCATTTTGTAGGTCTTTTAATTCCAAAGAAATGTCCACAAAAACATTGTTATAAAAAGTTTACCATTGCGGCGGTAAAGTCGAAGAAGTGAAGAAAAATAAAATAAAAATTGTCCTATTAAAATTAACTAAAGTCGGTTGGATAGATAATTTCAAACGAAATCAAAAATCTTAATACAATTTTACTCTAAAACAAAAGATAAACCCGTCACATGACAAATTATAAAAGTAATAGAAATCGGCAAAAAAGCCAAAACTACCGTCAAAATTGAGACGGTCCCAAAATCGGTTGGTCACTGAAACTCAGGTCATTTGATTAGAAATATAGTCTAGATGGCGGGAAATGTATCGACATTGTTTCAAATTGGGAAAAGCTACAGGACTTGGCAAATTTTTGAAACTTTTAAAATTTTATTTCATGATAGAAAGTGGTGTTTGGTCTCATTTTGTAGGTCTTTTAATTCCAAAGAAAATTCCACAAAAATATTGTTATAAAAAGTTTACCATTGCAGCGGTAAAGCCGAAGAAGTGAAGGAATTTAAAATTAAAATTGTCCTATTAAAATGAACTAAAGTCTGTTGGATACATAATTTCAAACGAAATCAATAATCTTAATACAATTTTACTCTAAAACAAAAGATAAACCCGTCACATGACAAATTATAAAAGTGATATAAATCGGTAAAAATACCAAAAGTATGCTAGTTTGCGTCAAAATTCAGCCCATCCCAGAAATGACTTAAGACTGAAATTTAATATTATTTGATTAGAAATATAGTCTAAATGGCGGCAAAAATATAGAGATTGTTTTAACTTGTCTCGGAAAAGCTATAGAGCTTGGCAAATTTTTGAAACTTAGAAAATTTAATTTCATGATAGAAAGTGGCGTTTGGTCTCATTTTGTAGGTCTTTTAATTCCAAAGAAAAGTCCACAAAAATATTGTTATAAAAAGTTTACCATTATGCGGTAAAGCCGAAGAAGTGAAGGAAATTAAAATAAAAATTGTCCTATTAAAATGAACTAAAGTCGGTTGGATAGATAATTTCAAACGAAATCAAAAAACTTAATACAATTTTACTCTAAAACAAAAGACAAACCCATCACATGACAAATTATAAAAGTGATATTAATCGGTAAAAATACCAAAAGTATGCTAGTTTGCGTCAAAATTCAGCCCGTCCCAGAAATGACTTAACACTGAAATTTAATATCATTTGATTAGAAATATAGTCTAGATGGCGGCAAAAATATAGAGATTGTTTTAACTTGTCTCGGAAAAGCTATAGAGCTTGGCAAATTTTTGAAACTTAGAAAATTTAATTTCATGATAGAAAGTGGCGTTTGGTCTCATTTTGTAGGTTTTTTTAATTCCAAAGAAATGTCCACAAAAACATTCTTATAAAAAGTTTACCATTGCGGTGGTAGAGTCGAAGAAGTGAAGAAAAATTAAATAAAAATTGTCCTATTAAAATGAACTAAAGTCTGTTGGATACATAATTTCAAACGAAATCAATAATCTTAATACAATTTTACTCTAAAACAAAAGACTCTTTATAGACAGACGAAATCTACAAATAAAAACAAAATACAATTTTCGCATGATTATTATACTTGATTCATATGTTGAAAGTTAAAATATCAAATTGATAAGCAAAGTGTTTTTCCATTGCAGATTTTGTTCAACAATTATCCCTTCGTGGCACTGCGATAACAATAATTCATTTTGCAGATTTTTTTTCGTGGTGTTTTAGATGGAATTTGTTTTGTATTTCTTGCCACGTTGTACAAAAAATCGCTGAAAACAAAACATCTAGAACACGTGTATTTTGTTTGATTGAAACAATTGCACTATTTAGAGTAATGGCGGTCAGCTGTTTGTGATTCTGGTGCTATTGATGGTGTTTTAGATGGAATTTGTTTTTAAAGAGTGAACATTTAATGTAGAAATGTTCGAGAAATTGAATTTGAAAACACAATCACATGCACATATTGTTTTCACCAAATTCTCGTACATTTCTACATTAAATGCCGACTATTTAAAAACAAATTCCATCTAGAACACCATGAATACAGCCAGAGACACAAAAGCTGACTGATATTACCCTAAACTTCAATTGTTTCAATCAAACAAAATACACGTGTTATAGATGTTGCTGAAAACAAAACATCTAAATCACGTGTATTTTGTTTTGGTTGAAATAATTGAAATTTAGGGTAACGACAGTCAGCTGTTTATATTTCTGGTTCTATTTGTGGTGTTTTAGATGGCATTTGTTTTGTATTTGTTGCCACGTTGTATGAAATTCCATTTAAAACTTAATCTGACAAAAAAACAAAATATGATAGGTTTCAAGGATTTTTCGCACAACGTGGCAACCTCTGGCACTCTCTTCATTTCGAGGAATTTCGTGCCGACCTCTTGAGAGGCGAGCTGGGCGCGAGGGGGGCCGCTCACAAAGGCCGAGAGATGCTGAGGAATGCGAGTCCTTATCGGACCGGCCGGAGCCCGGAGGTCTTTCTGCGCGCGCGGGGAGTCCCAAGACCGTGAGACCGCCGCGCCGCTCGCTGTTCCAGTTTAGCGCGAGCTGGGAGGGCCCCCCGAGGGGCGGCGGCGGTACGTGAAAGAAATTCCGTGAGAGCTACACAGCCTCTTCGGGCAAACGCAAGATGTTACCAAGATTAAATATAATTGTCTTGAGCGATTTTTATACGATTTTCCAACCGCCCCCACTGTTTTAAGCGAATTGCATGCTTGGTGGAATTAGTTAGAGGGTTTAATTCAGCAGAGTGGGTGCTTGTAGGCACTCTCGAGGGGAACATAAAGAAGTTGCCCAAAAAAAGGGTTGTTGCTTTAAACGGTCCCTAATGGGAGAACTAGTTCGAATTTTCAGGTGCGGTGAAAAGATTCGGAATCAGCGTGAAATTCTGTTTTATAAACACACGGAGATAATCCGGTTAACATCCCGCAAGTTGTAATAAAGGGCGTTTTTTTTGTAACAGCAAAGGGTTGAATGTTCCAACAGCTATAACTCGTTAAGAGCACGCCAATAGACGAAAGCAGTTAAAATAATCTTATTGTACATTACATTCTGTAGTATAAACATTGTAGATGAAATACGTTGTTTAATTAATTAATACAAGAAAACAAAAACTACTTAAATAAATGATACCACGTTCTGCCAAACAATCTCTAAAAACAAAACATCTAAAACACGTGTATTTTGTTTGGGCGAAACAATTGAAATATAGTGTAATGAATGTCAACTGTTTTTGTTTCTGGTTCTATTCATGGTGTTTTAGATGTTTTTAAATAGTGCGATATTCCATGTAGAAATGTTCGAGAAATTGAATTTGAAAACAATCGCGTGCACAGATTGTTTTTACGAAATTCTCACAACATGAAATATCCACAATTTAAAAACAAATTCCATCAGTAACACCATGAATACAGCCAGAAACACAAATTTAATCATCTATGAAAAATTAGGGGGAAATAAACAGTGTTACAACATACACTAAATCCCACT